>CAUYTI010136312.1:0-38797 GCA_963575145.1 Galago senegalensis | reverse complement strand
AAAGTATATAAGGTAATCAGTAAAGTTTAGCGTGGCCGCCGACCAGAGCGAGTCACGGTCTCCCTTTGAAAAGTACATTCTGATTGCAGTTCTTTCCCCTGCGTCTCTGATCAGAACTCCACGAACATAACACCGAGATCTGGCGCATGTGTGTGTGTGTGTGTGTGTGTGTGTGTATGTGTGGTATGTGTATATGAATATAGTATATGAATTACATTCTATATGAATATAGTATAAGTAAAGAAATTCAGGTATATTAGCTTTGCTATCCTCTTTCTACAATGCAGTTTATCTCAAGATTGAAGCTATATAATTAGATCATTACAAATAATAATAAAAAGCATATGTAGAACATAGTTTTAAACTTAAAAGTTATCCATAATACATATTCTATAAAGTATGGCATTTTAGCCTACTCCATATGATCTATATTCCATAGACTTACAGAATGTGGTTGATAGGCAAGTCACAGAGGGAATTCATTCCAAATAATTCTAGGTATAATATCTTCTTAACCAGGTGTCCTCAAACTATAGCCTGCGGGCCACATGCAGCTTGCCGAGGACATTTACCCAGCCCGCCGGGTGTTTTTGCCACTGCTGCCTGTCCTGCGTAGCAGCCCAATCGTCCCGGAGCCTGCAGTCCAGCCCTCCAACAGTCTGAGGGACAGTGAACTGGCCCCCTGTTTAAAAAGTTTGAGGACCCTTGCTGAGTCTTCACTTATATATACCCACTCTTTTGATGATGTCTAGTTGTCAGTTATTTGTTAATTAATAAGCTAAATCATTCCAGTTTGAAAACCAAATACATGGAATAAACATATAAATTATTTACAGGAGTTCCTTCGCGTTTACTTACAAGATGACAAGATGAGGTTCAAAATAATTATGGCTACCTGGCTTTATGTAAGGAGTCAGAAGTCCAATTTAAGCCTTCCAACTTTAAGTCATTTTTTTCAATCATTAGAATGCCATCAGTTTTTAGTCTTATAATCAGCAACCTATTTTTGGTCTCATTTGATTCTGAAAACTCCCACACATATTAGATTCAAGTATTGTGTAAATATTGACATAATTCTTACTCTATTAAAATGTTTTCACTATATTTTTTATCCTTTTTTAAAATTTTGAAATAATTTACACTTTTTAAAAAATTTGAAAATAGTAAGAAAGGCCAGATTCCAAAATGTGCATAAAGTCAATTCTCTCTCTCTTTCTAAATGATAGATAAATGTCACTTTTTTCTTCACAATGTGAGATGAAATTTTATACATGATTTCTTTTATCTCTAAGTACTGAAATGTCTATTTTCTAAGAGAAAGAACATTCTCACTCCTGAGCCATATCTATAATTCACTTCCTTCTTTTTTTCTTTTCTTTTCAAAAATTTGGGCAAAACAGTGTGCATTATAAATGGCAAAATAAGATTGTCCTTAGTGAGGACAGTGCACAGCTTTTCCTGTGCTATATATGCTGTCTTATTTTCATTTTAAATTTATTTTTCAGATATATGCATTCCTCTTTTTCCAGTAATTTTGATTCAGTCTCTAAGACTAATGCTTAATCCATCACCTCTTGCAGACAGACTCCCTTGATTGTCTTCCCCTCGCCTTCCCAGCTCCACAGTCTGAGCGAAACTCCTCTTGGGCAGACACCTAACCTGACTCTGTGTACCCATGGAACCACGTAAATTTCATTGATATCACCCTATTTTAATTGTAGTTTATAGTTAGTATTTTATGTCAGTTTAAAACTTATATTTTTGTTTGCGATTTGGCTATGTGAAAATATTATTTCCTCTGCAAGTGAGACTAACTTAATGAGAACTGTTAATCCACAGCCTCTCAGAGGGACATGGAAAGCATATGTGTCTATAAAACTTATATTCTTATTGCAGAATTAGAACCTAGTAGGTGTCTTTTATCTGAATATCTCCAACAGCAAAGCTCCTTTATGTCTTCACTTGTAACTGTTAATTCGAGTGTGCATGTGGTCAATTCATTTGATTTCAGCTAAAAGACATGGAAAGTGCTTATGTTCAAACATTTCTCATGTTTACAATTATCTTATTACATTTTCTTGGAAGCTACTTGAGAGTGAAGAATGTAACCCTGCTAATTTTGTCCTTCCAGCACTAAAGATTTTATGACAGTAAAGATTCATAAAAGCCATAGTCCTGATCATATCAGTTTACTTCTTACAGGGTAGCCCCCAAAGTCAATCTGTCATTTGTGACATAATTGTTTCTAGTATTTCTGGAAAAGGGCTTGGGGTTACCATAAAAAAGAATAAAAAATTCTGATAGGAACTGTGTGAAACCTCTTTTCAGAATTGCTTATTTTCCTGATGTTTCCGAAAGAAGAATCTCAGGTTACTTTGGTGGGCAGGGTAATGTATGTTGGAGCCAGTGGAAGAGATACTTGAGGGAGGATAAAACACTGTCTTCACAGGGCATCTAACCACAATGCACAGTGAGTTAGCCTCCCGCCTCCCTGGCCTCTCCCACTTATTCCCCACTGCATCTCTTCAACCTCAAAATTTTGAAGTTCCCCCAATTTTAGTCCATGGTTCTGCTCTTCATGTCAGTCTTCTGTATATTTCAACCTGTTTCATGTACGTAAATCGAGTCTATGTGCTGACCCCCTCAAAACATATCTCTAGCCAGTCTCTCATCTTAGCTCGAGACTAATACCTTCACTTGAATGGCTAATAAATATTTCACATTTAATGCCCCCAAACTTAATTTTTAAACATCAACCAAAACTACTTCTACACCCCCACACACACTTCCACCTCCAAGTTAGGAATAGCAACTCCACCCTTCCAGTTGCCCTGGCTAACAAGGGTAGGTTTGTGCCTGACTTGTCTCCCGACATTTGACTTCTTGGTACAGCTCATCCTTCCAAATGTGTAAATACGCCAAGCATTTCACGTCAGCTTCCCTGCCATCACCCTGATCTGAGTCTGGGTTGCTATGATAGCTTCCCACTTGGTGATGATTCCACACTGGATCCTCTGAAGTCAATGGAGAAAACACTCAAGTCACGTTGGGCCACTTCTTTCTACAAACATTTCCATGACTTTTCTTCACACTCAAGTACAAACCTGATTGTTTGCAGTGGCAATTGAAGGTTCACATGTTCCAACCTTTTTAACCTCTCTGGTTTCATCATTATTTCTACCACCGCCTCGATTACTCCTTGCCATCTGCACTAGCCTCAGTGGTATTTAATGAACATGAGAAGGAAGAAACCATTTTGCCTCTGAGCCTCTGCCTTGAGTGAACTTTTTCTCCTTACATGGACATAAGGCTCATGTTCTGACCTCCTTCAAACTGCAGGGAGGATTTCTTTGAAGCCTCTTCTCACCAAAATACTTAAAAATTGAGCTACCACAACTTGACTCTTTCTCCCATTTCTGAATTTATTTTCTTCATTATTTATTGTCACCATCTGACATTTTATTTTTGATTTTCTCTTCAATTATGCTGATGTTTTTGTTATATTCATATTCTAGCATCTAATACACTCTCCAACAATATTTTTCAAGTGTTGAATGAATCTTTGAGTCCTCAGATCACAGTGTACCTAATCTGAATCATTCTTTACAGCCAAGGCTATAACCCACGCCAGCCCTGTATCTATTTCAAATCTGAAAACCTTCTTGTTGAACTTTTTAATGTCATGTGTACTATGAGACTTGAGAAAAGATTATTGTTTAATTTTACTTGCTGAATTGCAATCATATTTGGTGTTTTGAAAATCTAGTCAAAGTTTTTTCCATAATGACATAGTTAGCAAGGTATCCTTAAAAATGTTAAATTTTTCCCTATAAGATTAGTTTGCCATAAATGCTCTGAACTATAGAATGTCATGCATGTTCTGGACTCATGTATTAAAATTAATACATAGGACCTAGAATTTCAGAGTTCTGAATTGTCTTAGCTAACTGGCTGAGGGCCAACTCTATTCCAAAACTAATATGTAAGTTATAATAATAATTTGGGGGCAGGGCAGGAATAAAACTGCATAAGAAGATTTAAGTAAAAAAATAAAAATAATAAAAAAAGATTTAAATAAAATTGCAAGGAAGCATTGAGAAAACTATGCCAAGGTCTGAATATCAGCCTTCGTGGTGAAAATGTGATCATCTTCTCTAGAAGACCAAGGAATTAGCTGAAGTGATTTTACTCTACATATTCGCTCCCGTTATGTGTTGCAGTGCTTCTTTACATGATCTATTACTGCAATTACCATGTGATACTTAAATCTGAAACTTAACATCCAACCCAATCTTTTCTGAGGCACTAAGTTGCCTTTTTCTGTTATTGATAGATACAATTGACTGCAATGCTTTTGTTCTAATAACTTTAAATGTTTTCATACCTACAAACATCTGGGGAGCACAAATTGTCACCCAAGGAAAGCTTCATTTTCTATTTTCCTTGACTGAATTTTAGGAGCTTCAAATAATAATATAAGAAAGAAAAAATGCTTTCATGGTCCATTATTTCCAGAGTTGATTTTGTCCTTTACTTATCCAATAGGTCAATATTTGGCAGCCTTCAAGACTGTCCATTTTCTTAGAAAATCATTATCACTAACTCTATATGTCTATTTCTTAACCATATCTAAACACCAAAACTCTTTTTAATGGGCTTTGACTTCTAACATCACACCAGTGGAAACGCAGAGCTTTTACCAATATTTGGATGCTCCTACTCAATGTCATGTTACTTATCAATCCACAGACACTTGGGTTCCCTGTTGAAAACTCCAAATTCAGGGCTGCATCAACAGTACAAATGTTATTGTTTATATCTCAAAGAATCAATAAGCTCTCCATGAAAATTTCTCACTACATTATTTCAACAAGTTCTTCCTGAAGATACCATTTATGCCAGACTTTCTGTTAGGTTATAGGTGTAAGGACTTACATTGTAAGAGGAAGTGCTAACCTAATTCAACCCACACGTGTAAAGGCCAGATCAGGAGACCAGTGCTAGTAAGAATACCAGATAGAACCAGCCTTTCCTTGTTTAGACTAAAACACAGAGCACAGCTCAGGGCCCCTCCCTTCAAGACAGCCTAATCCCTCCGCCCCCCCCTCACACCTTAAACCTATCATAGGCCAAAGACTACATTCCTAACCTTATCTAGATTCAACTTCATCAAGTAACCACGCCCCCTCAACTAACTCTATATAAGATTGTACTGATCTCTAATAAACAGCTTCAGCTCAGCTTTTTCCTATACTGTATGAGTGGTTGTGTGACTGTGTCCACCCTTCCCCTCCCCCTCTCATGCTCCGATCACGAACTCTCTGACACCGCCCGCTGGCCGGGCTGCGTGGCAATTATTAATCTTGTGCTGTGCCTAATTTATAAATCAAACTTTATCATAGTTATGTATACCTATGGTTTGGTGTTATCTGCCACTTCAGGCATCCACTGTGGGTCTTGAAATGTGTCCCCTTTGGATAAGAGGGACCTGCAGTACATGTATGTGTGTGTGTGAGCTCAAGTGTAAGAAATACCGTATTTTGCCATTTGTGATGTGCATTTTTTGTCCAAATTTTTGAGGGGAAAAATGCCCATTCTGGGTAGTACTATTTGTTACTGGTACATAAAATTGTCCCTTGTATCTGTTCTTACATTTTGTAATTATTGTTACATGAAATTTCTTGTACCATGTTAAAAATAAATGCTAAAATTCCTTTACAATAAAAAAGTACCTAAATATAAAAATTAAAAATTTAAATTAAAAAATTAAAAACAAGGTTTTTTCTCTGAAAGTCTGGGCCCCAAATGAGGATGTGCATTATCCATGGGGAACACCTTATACAAGGCAGAATACGGCACTCAGCTTGCCCCTGATGTGTGGATCCACACGAAGACAGCTGTCCCCAGGCAGCTGCGGCTTGGGGACCACCACCTCCCTGGATTTCTGGTTTAAAGTGACATGCACGGCGGGGCGGGGGGGGGGGTGAGTTCTCAGCACATCCTGGGAAGAAGGGGCAGCCAGGGAGGCGTCTTTTCCCTGGGGGTGGGCTGGACAGCATGGCAGAACTTCCCTCGTTGCCTGAGTTTTCCAGACTCTTCCCTTGAAGTGTGCCACACAGGAGGCACAAGCAGCTAGTCTCTAAACCCCTGAACTGTAAATTGGTTGTGCTCCGACAATCCGAGAAATCAGCAGACAGGCTCTTGGCAGTCCCCTTCCTCTTTATGGAACTGGCCTCTGTGCAGATCTCCCCCGAGTCAGGGTCCTCTCTGGCGAGTCACCACCTGATATCTTAACAGCTGCTAAGGAAATGCAGCGTCTGAGGGGGGTGGGGGAAGAGCGAACACCACACTGAAGCAGATTGTCTTTGTACAGATGCTTTTTATTGAGATTTATATAAGCAATTTTACCAACACAGAACACCAGCCTGGCTGCTCCAAAATAACTGTAAAAGATGGTGACACTAACTGCTGAGGGAGGGACCTTAGATGTGGAGCGGCGTCTCACGTGGGACACTATTTCAAACGTGCGCTAGTAAGCCTGTACTGAAAAGGGATTATAAGCCCTCCCTGGCACAATAAATACAAAAAGAGATAAAAACAAATAGACACTTTTTTCTTGGTACAATATCTAGATTTACAACATCTAGTTTACTAGCTTCACTTTGGATAGCGATGCACAATGGAAAATCGATTCCTTTCTTGAAGGGTATTATACTTTGCCAAGAATATAGTAAATGTGTTACCACATTGATGGCTGTGAAACCGTGAGAACAGACAGAGAACAGGGGAGCAGGAGGGGAGGCGCCTCCCACAGAGACTGCCTTCGTCCTGCTTCCCTGCCCAAAGGTCCTCTCCCACACGAGACCTCTTCACAATGTGGTCCTCGTTACAGGAGGGCACTTGCCTTTATGACCCCATTTTCCAAACCGTTTTGAAATAGAGAAGGGGGAAAAGCCACATTTAAACACGCTGCTCCTGAAAGCAGCGCTTTTAAGCACAGCTTACCGTTGATAAAGAAGAGTGAGGAGGCCCTTCTGTTTAGTAAATGGAGAAATCGGGTACGACCATCAAATCTGGAGGCAACGGGAAGACCAGCTGTGGGGATTTGGCACAATGAAAGTAAGAACCATCGTTCTGGGTTGTACCTCAGACCCTAAGGGATTGCTGTCCAGAAGAGATGGCCACCTGCTCAGCTCATCAGGGGCCCTCGACGATGCCGAGGTCTTATAAAGAAATCTACATCATGAGAGAATTACACTGCAGTATCTAAAAGAAATTCTTTTGTGGTATAGCCAGTCCACAATAAAGCATCTGGGGTACTTGTCAACACGCAAGAGGCCTTTGAAGAGGTAGATGAAAGCAGTATTTCAGAGCAAGTTTGCTGTCAGATGTCACAGGCGCCCGCACGCGCCGCTCAGCACAGAGCAGAAGACAAACATCGCTGGGGACCCTGCCCGGCAGTGAGGAGATGATTTGGCCCCACGTTGCTATGTGCATTATTTAGATTTTATTGTATGAAGAACACAAAGAACTGTCATTTCTTTAAATAACAAACTATACAAATAAAAAGGAGCAGAAATGATATGGAATGTTTTTGATAAAAACAAACTTATGGATTCAATAAATAATATAAAATGCCTTTGTGCTAAAATAGAACTCTTTTGTTTTTTATATATATGTAGTTCAGTGATCTTTAGGTTACCCAGAAAAAGCCAAATCTATTATAATTAGTTGAAACATAGAAAAATACAATTTAACAAAACTAAAAAAAAAAAAAGGGCCAGTGTTTTACTTATAAGCTACATATAATATATACATCATAGAATATTATCAACTAAGAAAATTTCAACTGTAATATGAATACACAATTGCAAATATTTCTCCATTCCCTACCGTTATATACACATATTTTAGGACAAAATTAAAAATGGAAGCATAGTTGCCCATTTTCAGAGATGATCTTGTTAGGTATTAGAGCGCTAATTTCAATATGAATTATTTAACTCTACAATGACGGATCCCCCTGCCACATTTTAATTGAAATGCATAAACCATTACCCATTTTCTGTAGTTTTTCATTTGTTTGTTTCTAATAAAGGCAATTTTCGAGGTGAGGTCCGGCATTACCAGCCAAGGTCAGGCTGCAGGTGTGATCACTCCCTCATTCTGCCGTGAAACAACAGCTTGCTTTCTCTTTGAGGACAAAGAAAATCTGAAGTCCATTAGAACTTAAGAAAACAAGGTGTATCATTTTAGAGTTCAACTTTCATTTGTTCCACAGTAGAAATTTGTAAAATGTGGTCCTCATTTAAAAAAAAAAATTCGTATTAACATGAATTTAAGTACTTCATTAAGGCCTCTCCAGCAAACCTTCTATAGGAAGGGAAAATCAGATCTTAAGGAAAAGATTTTTTTTCCTCTTGTTTTGAAAAATTTAAACTATTAAAGCTCACTGTAGAAATGGGCCTGGCACAAACAGCAAGGGTCTGATTGTTATCCTGGCGACCGTGGGGGTGGGGGCTTACTAGAACTTCAGTGGTTTCATAACAGTATCCCCAGCTGGACAATGCATTCTTAGTGACCTAGTGACCACTCCACCTGCTGGGGTTGCAACGCAGACTGACCAGGTGTTTCAGAGCTGGCTGGTGCTGACTGAGCTCTGGGCCCCTGTCCTTCACTGGCAGGTGGCAGAGGACATGCAGCAGAAGTCTCTTTGTCAGCAAGTCCCGATAGACAGCAAGTGGACTCTTACTATGTTCAGTAGCTCCGTATTTAAAAATAAAGTGATGAACTTTTTAATTACAAGGAAGAAAACACAACAAACAAAAAATCCTCTGTTATAGAGAAAAAAAAAAATCCCGCCAACTCAGTCATTTCCTCAGTGCTTCATGGTGATATAAAGGGAATACTTTGACCAAATTCACTCCTTCCTTTCTTTGCCTCATGTTTACCATGACTTTGGGGTTTCTCTCTGCGATACTCACCCACCCACTCATCACCTGTCACAGACCCGAGCTCCCCACCCAGTACAAACAAGTCACCCCCTCACACACAGGGCTAAATCCGTCTCTGAAAGACACAGACATGTTTCCCTGAACATAACTGAGAAAAAAAAATCACATGTGATTAAATCACACAAAGTAAGTTTTATCTTGCACCAATGCATTTTTATAGGCATTTTTATAGACTTACATCATGTAAAAAAGGTCAAAGTTTGAGAATTTTGTTTTCTTCTTGAAATGTCAAAATTCTGAAACATTTATTAGAAAAATTAATTCTGTTGAATAGTTAAATGCATTTAATTAGCCCAACTACAAAATCTGAGTTAAATTTTAAAAATTCATCAGAAAATAAATGTGATCTTTTAAGTCTAGTTAAATCCCACCATCATTTGGTAAACAGCACTTTTTTAATGGCCACGGAGGCCTTAAAACAATTATCTCTAATATCTGCATCACATATTTCAAACTGCAAATCAAACTGAATCTTGTTAACAAATAGGTCATTATTTGGTACTGTTGCTCTTTATTAAGCAAAATGCTTCGTTTGCTCCGTGTGCCTTGCTCGACGTTAGGCCCTTTAAAAATATATATATAGAATTTGAAATTGCAATGTCAGTGAATTGACCAATCAGAGCTATGCATGAGTACTTTGCATTAATGGTAAAACAATAAATCGATTTCTAGGAATTTTGCTGAAAAATCCCACTTAAACACAACAAAAAAGGAAAATCAATGAGCCCTGAAGACTCAAAGGGAAACATGCGCCAAAGAGAACAGGTTAAAAAGTAGAAATGTAGATTCACGAAGTTTGCAATCTATTCCATAATATGTTATATAACAGCTTAAAATACTCTGTTATTTTTAGGCTTTGCTTTGCCAATTCCTTTGAATCATGAAATTGAGACTTCTTATAATATAATTTTGCAAAAATATCAGCCTCAGTTATTTCCCTTGACGATGTTAAAATACCCCAACCATAGAGATCTAAAATAATGAGAGAACATGGTCTGAATTTTGCTCCTGTTAGTGGTCCAAATGTAATCAGGAAAAGCATCTAGGAATTAGGTAACCTCTGAAAATTTTTTAAAACAGCCAAATACACTGAATTTTCTAGCTGACTTCTCCTCTGAACACATAGCCACCAGGTACAACCAGAGCAGTTTTTTGTCTCCATCCTGGTATCACAGCAGACTGGCCCCTGGAGGACCATCAAACCAGACCCCAACGGACGGGGTCACTGCCCTCAGAAGCGGCTCCTCCTCACCTCATAAAGTACTTTGAAGTTAATGTTCTCTAGATGCACTTCTGAGCCTCCTCATTATAAATCAAGGTGAGCTGAAAAGGTGTGAAAGTTGGGCTTTGGGGACATTTTCTGGTTCACATTTCTTTTCTAAAAGAGAGATGACACGTTCATCTTAAGAGAGAATGTAATTATTTTGGAAAGATATGAAAATCTTTCAGAATGCTTTTGCTAGCTAATGCCCCAGGTGCCAGATGTGAGATGCTGAGCCCAGAATCTAAAGGAGTCCTGGAGCCTTCTCAGTAGGAGATGAGGCCAAGAGCTTCCTCACCTGCAAATGCTGAGCACCTGCCTAGGAGCTGTGATCCCAAAGGTCACTACAACCAGCCCAGCCATAATTAGCCAGGGCTGGGAAGATAGTCTTTAAAAACAATGGCGTTTATGTTGCTTATGTTTCCAGTGGTGGTTCTCTCTCTCTTTCTTTAGAAAAGGTCTCACTCTGTCACTCAGGCTAGAGTGTAGTGGCATCATCACAGCTCACTGTAACCTCAAACTCCTGGGCTCAAGCCATCTTCCTGCCTTAGCCTCCTCAGTAGTTGGGACTACAGGCATGCACTACCATGCCCAGCTAATTTTTCTATTCTTTGTAGAGATGGGGTCTTGCTCTTGCTTAGGTTGATCCTGAACTCTTGGCCTCAGGTGATCCTCCTGCCTGGGCCCCTCAAAGTGCTAGGATTCCAGGTGTGAGCCACTGATCCTGGCCTTTTTCATTCTCTTTTAAAAACGGAATTTGAATACTCTTCTTCTCTTTTAAATAAGACAATGCATATGAATAGTATAACCCACCCCCTGCACTGGGGATTACAGATAGCAGAACATGCACGTTAATTTAAATCCCAGTTAGTAGTTGATACAGATAACAAACCTCAAAATTCCTTTTCCAAAGTCACTCCTGTGAAATGGTAGGCATTTTCAGTAACTGATCTTCCAAACTCTCAAAATATAATCTCATTAAAAAGTACTTTCTCAATGAACATAGCACACATGTATTAAAGACAGAATTGGAACCAATAAAAAATATCAAGGACAGGATACAGATAATTATGATGTCAAGTTATTTATATCGTTAGTAGTTGATTTACGGACATACAACAAAAGCATACCAGGCATAGGACAAATGTGTGGCCTTTTAAAATTGTGATTTCTGTAGTCTGATGACATGGGGGACCTCACTGGGTCTCCTAAGCTAGCATGTATCTGGGGCATAGACAGGGCATGAGGATAGTGTGCAAAACAAACATCGGGGAGGATGCCACCGGGATCAGGCAAACACGCCTGGACACGCACATGTGGCCTCTGTCCCACAGCAACCCAGTGCAAAGCGTCCCACTCATTAGTGACAATGTAAGTCAGGAAGCCAATCTAAACCCTTCATCCATTTGGATACATTCATTCTTCAGCATTCTTTTTTAACAAAATTCATTTTCCACTCTTTGTAGTTTAACCATGTAAATCAGGCCTCCTTTTGCACATCCATTACTGATGCGTTTCCTGGGGTCAGGCAGAAGGAACCAGCAAGACTGTCACCCGACTACATGTTACTGAGACCAAGACAGACTCACCCGCGAGCATCCCTGCACACCAGGCATAGGGAGGCACTGTTTGTCTGTTTGAGCACACTGGGGTACTTGAAGATTTTTGAAAACTGCTACTCTCCCCCAAATCTACAACTCTACTGTGTCTCCTTCAGCATCACAATAAACATTCCTAAGGATCAGCGCATGGACGCCTTCAATGCCTGGTCATGCCTCCCACTTGAGAATACCCCCCAATCACCCACACCGGCTCTGAGCGCCCCAGGGACAGACAGGTTAGAGACCGGGCAGCGCACTGTGCATGGTGGTGGGGCAGGGCCTGAGTGCAACCTCCTCAGAAAACATTTTCAACTCTTAACCCAGGACAACCAGAAGTCAGTCGTAAAGTGCACAGAAGAAACACACTGTTGCTCTCCCATCCCCCAGCAGTACGGTGCAAAGACAGAAAACCAGCAGTGGCTGTTTATAGATAAATATGGCAATGCTCAGGGCAATCTAGTACCCAACTCTGAAGATTGTTACATTCCATCCTGGAGAGTTTAAGATGTGTTTGACATCAGTCATAAAAATGTAAGTGGTAAGTAGGAATCATTTCAAGTTCTAGGTTCATAGATACCAAAATAAGTGTATGGCAAAGAAAAACTTTCCTTTCTTCAGTAGTTTCAGGTGTGGGCAATGATCAGCCAGAAAAGCAAGGCTGAGCCTAAGTCACAGAACGGTCCAGGCTCCTATTAGGAGCATCACAGAGTCCTGGGGCTGCTCCACCAAGGAAGGGCCCCAGCAGTCAGGAAGTCAGATATTTGAATCCCCACATTTTTCTAAAAGGCTCTGTTCAAAGGGCTGAAGACCCCTGGTGTGGATCCCTCAAGGGAACTTCCCTGCCGCTGGGTGCTAGAGGCCATTGCTGTTTCTGTGACAGAGTGGTGGCTTTGATAACTCCACTATGTTGGATCGAGGCTTGTTGAGGAACTTTGGAGCACGACGCAGTAACCGCTGGGCCTCCATGAAGGTGTCAGTCAACTCTTTCTTCCACTGCACAAACTCCGGGTCGCTCTGAATAGAAAAAAAAGTAAAAGGTGTAGAAGTTGAGACAGGTCCTTCCACTTGACCAGCAGCTGTGGATGTCCCCAGTAATTACCAATAACCTTGGAACCCCCTGGGGGGCACACCCAAATGGGGGTGTGTGTGTGTGGCCCCAGCAGTGCTACCATCTGGTGGGCCAGGCTGACACCTTCTCCAGAATCTCTTGCAGAGAGAAGGAAAAGTCCACATTAAAATCCTTTAGGGCCTGCTGTGAGAACCACTGCCTTTAAATTATCTAGAGATTACCTCTGATTTCTCAAACAACTTAAGCCTACAAAATAATACGTAGGGAGTTGTTTTAATAAATTAAAAAAGGCCTTTGCTTGTGTAATGTAGTAATAAAATTATTAAAAATGTGTTTATATTTACTACTTTTTTATCCCTCGAAATGCACTCCTTTAAATGCACACACACACACACACACACACACCTCTTTCAGCACGACACAAATAGAAAACTATTGAAGAATTAAGTTTGTGCCATAATTAAACTTAAGGTAAAGAAAGATGGCATTTCCTCTCAGACAATCACTTCAGTATCTTATGTTTATTTAAATATATAAACCTTAATCTTAAGCGTGCTGAAAGAGAGGATCTGGAGAGGATTTGTCATAGAACAAATAAAAGTCCAGGCCCCATTAAATATAAGACAGAATTTCTAAATAGGGTATGAAATTCCTTCATGTACTTCTTCCTGACATTTTTTAACCTTTGCTTTTTAAAAAATAATTATTAATTTGGGCGGCACCTGGAGTAGGGCACCGGCCCCATATACCAAGGGTGGCAGGTTCAAACCCAGCCCCGGTCAAACTGCAACAAAAAATATCTGGGTGTTGTGGTGGGCACCTGTAGTCCCAGCTACTCAGGAGGCTGAGGCAAGAGAATTGCCTAAGCCCAAGAGCTGGAGGTTGCTCTGAGTTGTGATACCATAACACTCTACCAAGGGTGACAAAGTGAGACACTGTCTCAAATAATAATAATAGGGTGGCACCTGTGGCTCAAAGCAGTAGGGGCACCGGCCCTCTATGCCGGAGGTGGTAGGTTCAAACCCAGCCCCGGCCAAAAACTGCAAATAAAAAAAAATAATAATAATGATAATAATTACTATATTATTAATTTGCTGAAAATATCTTGCATCTTGTGGCTTTCTTACTAAGTATGTAAGTGATAACACATGGAGTAAGAAAAATGTTTCATAAGTATGCAGCTGTCTTTTCTGAGTATTTATAAATTATTATTTCATCTAAGAAAAAATACAACTCACCTCACATTGCAAGACAAATTGCTTCCCTCCTTTTATTCTGAACAAAATACATTTTTTGTCTTTAATCTGAGTTTCTTCCACAGAGAGAATCTGATCCATTGTCAGTAAATTTTGCTAACCAGAAAAATAAAAATTCAACATTATTTTACATTGTCGCATGATTTTTAGGTTAAATTAATAAATAATAATACCAAAAACTATCAAATGAGAACAAGTAAATAAAAAGGGTTTTTCTTTCTGTGCTGATATTCTAGAGAATACATACAAAAGTTCAATTTATAATATTTCAAAGAAAACTACAAAGACAGATTTCAACAAGGAAAACTAGAGAAGTTGTTCCCTCAACACAGAACTGATTGTGAATGAGTCACAAATATATTTTTGGTATCCCACAGGCATCTAAATTCTGTCAATAAAGTTGTGAGAGAAAAATGAAGTACTATGTATGATTCACACAGCTCAGTGTTAACTCAGCAACTCAGTGAATGCCTGGCAACCCACAGATCAGCTTGTAAGCCAACAATATTTGGATAATATCAAAATGATGTTTTAAATACAGGTGATTTCCTTACAAGATTTTCATACTGAGTCTACAGCATTATTGCTTAAGGTGAAGGCTATAGTGTAGTGAGTCCCTTACCATTTTATGTTTTTCTGGATAAACCCTCCAGGAATCCCAAATGGAAAATAATCATAAACTCTCATGTTTTCTTTTTCCTAATTTATACTTACAAATCCACTCATGCACAAATACGTTAAAAAGTGGGACCATTTCCTTTGAATGTGCACAGCAGTGACTTGCCAGTAGACAGCGTAATTGGTGTAAGATGCCCAGTCTGCTCATTATCCAAAAGCAGACTGAGCTTTGGGAGGTATTTTAATCCTTACCAGCCACTAAGTTATAATTCAGAGCCCCCCAAAAGAGTCTTATTACTTGGAACTCAGATCCTACATCCTAATTTTTAAAAAATGACTTTTCTGGTACAAGTGATAGTGAGAAGATCTTGTATATTTTTAAAGAATGCAATAATATGCAATTGTGATCATTTGTAATTAAATGGCAACTTCACTGGCAGGAATTAAGAAATATAGCCCAAAGCTAAATATGTAAGATTTAGGCCCACTATTTTCTACTCTTCTGACTATTGGATAACTGACGGGTGGCATTATAATATGTACAAAACAGAAACTATGTTTTTAACCTTTGGGACCCCTGCCCTGTATACACTGGCTAACCAGGCCTTCCCCAAGAGTAGAAAGCATGCCTCCCACCACAGTCGGCCCCTTCCACGGTGACCAGCTCTGGGTTCCCCATACACCAAGGTCTTCACAAATGCAGCCTGACTCGTGGAGGGGCACAATGTTCAGCTAATTCTGTCTAAGCTCTTGAACTAATTTTAAAGGGCAGCAGCTACATCTCCCCGTCTGTCATATGATTCACTTACACATTTCCAACAAGGTAGAGACATAAAGAAATAGCATTTGGTGGCCCTGCCTCTACATCAAGTATCACAGCTGGTGACATTTTATTTGACCCAACTAAGAGCAACTGATTAATGGAGAAACTGAGAGCACAGAGAGACCTGAATCTGACACTGTCCAGCTATGTCCTTGGGTGCCAGACCTTCCCTCTGTAAGTCCGGGTGTCCTCTTTATAAAGTGGAGGTTGGACCCTCCATGGCTACTAAACAGACTGAATTTGCTTATAGCACAATCATCCCTTGGTGTCTGTGGGGGACTGGTTCTAGCCTTCCCCAGGATCCTGAAATCCACAGATGCTCAAGTCCTGATATGAAATAACACAGGGTCTGCAGATCCTATGAACATCCTCCTCGGTACTGTAAATCTCCTCTGTGTTGCTTAGAATGCTAGGAAAAGGCTATGTAATTGTTCTACTGTATTGCTATCTGTATTGGTTTTTATTGTTGTACTATTATTTTTTACCATTTTTCCCCCAAATATTTTTGATCTGTGATTGGCTGAATCTGAGGATGTGGAACCTGCAGATGCAGAGGGCTGACTATAGTTGTAATTTCTATTACTCTCATTTTACAAATGAGGAAACTGAGGCTCATGGTCACCATGATGTGCTCAAAGTCCCAGAGACACTAGGCGGCTGATCTGAGCGCCTGTGTGTGACTCTGGCATAGCTTCTGGGGCAGCTGATCTGAGTGCCTGTGTGTGACTCTGGCATGGCTTTTGGGGTGGCCAATCTGAGTGCCTGTGTGTGACTCTGGCATGGCTTTTGGGGTGGCCAATCTGAGCGCCTGTGTGTGACTCTGGCATGGCTTTGGGGGTGGCCAATCTGAGCACCTGTGTGTGACTCTGGCATGGATTTTTGGGCGGCCAATCTGAGCACCTGTGTGTGACTGGCATGCTGGCTTTCTTCAGACTCATCTGATGATGCAGTGCTTTTGACTTCACAAAAGGCCACATTCTATTTTCAGATATTAGAATGTTCTTCCTTGACTTGGACTTGACTTGGAAGTTTAAAACTTAAAGTTTGAACATTACAATCTCAGGTGTACAAGTTAAAATAGACACTCAGGGTTTAAGAGGATATATTATGAAATGTATCAACAATATGAAATAACCTTGTGACCTTGAACATCCTAAAACTCTGTGCCCGGTGAGACTGCCTTGGACTTACCCGAGATTCCCCCTCTCCTCTCCATTCAAGTCTATTTGGAAAGAGGTAAAAATAGCGACGCTGCCACTGAGTCAGAAATGGGTTTCCCAGTTTCAACATGTACCCGTGCATAATGCAGTCTTTTCCCAGAGCGTAATCTGCAGAATACAAAATAACTATAAACTAAACAGGCTTGGAGACAAAATGTCTTAGCAATATTATTCTCAAGAAAAAAAAGAATGACATACTTTTTTGAAAAACCAAGTTGCTATAACTGTAACACACTACGGAAATCTTTAGTTTAGTTTGTAACACGTGCACCGGGAATCTAGAGACTAGAGGTTTCTTCCACTTGTTCTCTACTAACCTACCAAATGGCTGCGTCTCAAGATTCTGATAAATCAGAATGTTCCTTTACTGCTTTGAAAGGGCAAATGCTAGTTGCCAAACTATGTTTTCATTATATACACAATAAGAATTAAAGAATAGAAAGTACTTAAATTTACACTATCTGCAGAGTACCTCGGCTTTTATATGAGAAATGGAGTCTCCCTTTAATCTCTCTTTTCTCTTACATATAATAATAGAGTGGAATTTTCTTGTCCGGGTAAGCTAATAGTTCATTCCGCAGCTAAAGGTTAGGTTCATTCCTCAAATACGTGATTATGTACACAGACAATTCACACTCACGTTGAGTTCTGTTTATATGCTTTAGGTGATACACTATCTCTTAAAAAGAAAGTTAATCTTAAAGCCTTCATTAAGGACTTTGGTGATTGTGCCAAAATCATTCATTCACTCCCTTCTTCATTCAGCAATTATTATGGGAATGCCTAAGTCCCTGGCATATTCTGGGTAGTCTGGATTTAGCAGTGAACAAAAGGGAATGAAATCCTGCCTCAGGGAGCTTACAATCTAGTGAGAGATTTGGGAAATAAAAGCAAAACCCAGTGGTGATAGGGGGGCATTTATGGAGTTGCTATTTTAATCAAAATAGTGCTTGCATTTCCAAAGTCTATTTAAACTAAGAGTATAGTCATCCCTCTAGTATCCATGGAGGATTGATTCTTGGACCTCTGCAGATACCAGAATCCTCAGATGTTCAAATGCCCAACATAAGATGGCTCAGTATTTGCATATAACCTATGTACCTCCTCCCATATATTCTAAATCATCTCTAGATTACCTATAATACTTAATACAATGTAGGTGCTACATAAATAGCTCCTTACACTATATTGTTTTTTACTTGTATTATTATTATTATTATTTTTTGAGACAGAATCTCACTCTGTCACCCTAGGTAGAGTGCTAAGGTGTCAAACTCTTAGGCTGGAGTGATCCTCTTGCCTCAGCCTCCCAAGTAGCTGAGACTACAGGTGCCTGCCACAGCGCCCAGCTATATATATATTTTTAAGTAGAAACAGGGTCTCGCTCTTGCTCAGGCTGGTCTGGAACTCCTGAGCTCAGGCTAACTGCTACCTTGGCCTCCCAGAGTGCTAAGATCACAGCTGTGAGCCACTGTACCTAGCCTGTTTGTATTATTTTTTATTGTTATATTATTTTTTCCCAAATATTTTCAATTTGTGGTTGATTAAATACGCTGATGCAGAACATAGATGCAGAGGACCAACTGCATTGGACCCTTTTCAGGGATCTACAACTAGACTATATGTGGCTGTGAGGTGACTTCTGAGATCATCAACCGAGACCTAGCCACACATGGGTTGGTTATGAACATGTAAAGATAAGTTGATTAATCTGCAGGTGGTCTGTCTCATCAAAAAGATCCATTTCAACAAGGTCATTAAGGTGCATATTGTCAGGATTCTAGTGACACTATGGCCCTCCCTTGAGAAAATCAGCATGGATACAATTTCTGTATAAAATCTGCTATGGCAAATAGCGCAGGTGATGGCAACAGACCAGTCCTCTAAAGAAGAACTGACAAATGACAGTTGTGTCCCTGCATAACGGAGGCGAGCAGTTTACAGATATACAGTATTCCCTTGGTGTATTCTGGCAACTTTTATATCTGGGGTAAGTCATCCAGGATTGAGGATACTTTAAATACTACAGAAAAACTGACAGATGAGACCAATGGCCCTTCTGCCTCCTCTGAATGAATCCTTTGCCTCCACCAAAGTAACCTACTAGTAGAGTAAAAATATTTCCGGTCATTCTTCTTATATAAGGTTAACCTCCTAAGAATCTTTGCTCAGGGCTCCATGCCTGTAGCTCAGGAGCTAGGGTGCCAGCCACATACACTGAAGCTGGTGGGTTCGAAGCCAGTCCAGGCCTGCCAAACAACAATGACAACTGCAACCAAAAAAATAGCCAGGCACTGCGTGGGTGGCTGTAGTCCACTACTTGGGAAGCTGAGGCAAGAGAATCCTTAAGCCCAAGAGTTTGAGGTTGCTGTGAGCTGTGATGCTACGGCACTCTATCCAGGGTGACATAGTGAGACTGTCTCAAAAAAAAAAAAAAAGAAAAGGAATCTTTACTCAGAGGAAAAGTGTAATATTTTACCATAATCATCAATTACACTTAGAAAAATCCGAAATCCATAAGATCTTAGAAAAAACCCAAATTCATAAAAATCTTAGAAAAACCCAGAGCAACAGTATTTAGTGAATCAAGAATGATTAATTTATTTCATTTATTTCTCTATGTTATGTTTCTTACTTTGGAAATCCTAATAGGGCACTCAATTATTTAAAATTAAAATATGGTTGGGCAATTCCTCGATGCTATTTGTAATAAAAATGTATTTACACATTTATCTTTCTTGTTGAGTAACTTGTTATACCAAGTTCCTTATCAGGACTGGCTACATACATCTTGGGGTCCAGCACAAAATGAAAATGTAGGCCCTTTATTCAAAAATCATTAAGAATCTGAGATGATGAGGCCTGGTGCCATATATGACCACACAGGCCTCACATCAGTGGCACCGGCCCTGTTCCTGGCACAGAAATACTCATTCTTCACTGAAAAACATTTCCAAACTAGCCCCCAAACACTCCAAGATAAGAAGACATATTAAAGAAACACTGCTGCCTCCTACTCTATTCATGTGTCCAATGAAGACTGAAATATTATCCTGCGCTCTTCTAAAACAGAGAAAACTAAAAACAATTTGTGGTATTGCCACCTTCTCTGCTGCAGAATACTTTATGACCCAAATACTCTTTCAGCTTTATATGACAGTTTGAAAATTCATTGCATTAGAAATGCATTGAGACACGTTCATTATTTTACCTTCTTCATGGCCAAGTTGCTTATTTTTAGCTCTCTTCCTGGCCTCGATTTTATCTGTGTCTGCATTTACTGCTTCATAAACTGTTTCGGCTACTTCCTGCTGCCAGCGTTCAGAGATTACCAAAGGGAAGTTCTTGTAGAGTTCTTGGTCGCAATCAAGCAGCTGATTATTTTAAGAAATCAAGACATTTATGATTTAACAGACTTACAATGGCAACAGAGTCAAGAGTGTGGTGACTGGGTCAGAACTGTACATAGGAAGATGACTAGGTGACAGTAAGGATCTCTTAGAGACAGCTCAGTAGTCGTGATGAATCTCGGCTAACGATAACTCAAGCAACCAGGGGACCCACATACAGAACTGAGTAGCACTTGATGCTCAGTCCCAGAACAGGTGGGCTCGGCCCAATCTTCTCTACTGTCTTCTTACATTTTTGCTGATGAAATATTACAGATTCAGTTTCACCTAAAGATTGACAGATTGACCGAAAGATTCTGACAACAAAGTAAAATTTGAATTTATGGTGAAGATAATTTATTTATAAAAGTAGAGCCATATAGTTTGAGAAACAATTATAAGGGACAAGCCAAGATGGCTTTCTAACCTACTCTCGATGAAATCTGAAATGTTAGAAAAACAAAAGGTAAACTAAGCTGAACTTACTATTATTAATTACATACACCTTTAACTATTTAAAGTTTAATTGTATAAAGCACAAAATACATGGACAATTTAGACAACACAGCCTTTAAGAGTTGTTATAATAAAAATTACATGTAATGATAGCATTTTTCTATAAAATAATTACTTGAAATCCTTCATTCTGCCCTCTAGGTAAACGTGAACTTTGAATATGAGCAAAGAAAATGGGTTAATGTATCAGCTCTAGTTTTATGGCAAATGCTAGCAGTGTTTCTGATAGGAACACATTTGTCTTATTGGAAGCACAAAACCCCTCCTCTGAGATAAGTGAGGATAAATATCATGACAGACAAGATATTCAGAAGGACAAGAAAGAGTAAAGAGTCTAAGGCCCCTGCCCACAACCCTCTAGTAAATCAAGGAAGCTCTGGAAGAACGTGCATCCCACCTCCCAACCTGAAGACTGATGCAGCTAGTCTTACTGGCAATTTGCAACCATGTGTCGATTTTGAGATCTCTTTGATTTATAGGCACTTTCCCTCTTTCTGTTTTGTTTGGATCTCTAATCTCAACCCAGGCTATTGTAAAATCCTTGGTTGTTCTGAATGTGACCAGAGGCATGGGTGTGTGCGTGTGAACCATGAGTGTTACAGACCCCAGGCCCTGTGAGTTCCCGTAATCAGGCACACTGGGACAGAGCTTGAGAAGTCAGGCAACAGTCAAAACATACTCCCTTCCCAGGTAGCTGTTCTGAAATGGTCAATTCTGCTTTATAACATACTATTCTATCTCCTGCAACCTTAGAAAGCCTGGATCTTTGTGACTCCGTGTATGGTGCTGAAAATAAATAATTAAAAAAAAATTTTATATGAGGTAAGCTTCCCCCCTCACCCCACCCTACCCAGTGGTTTAAAAGAAGAACATACTATTTGGGCTGCTTGCTAAAGTTAAACCACAGATAATTTGTTAAAATGTGGTTCCCCCTGGACTTGGCCATCCCAGAGCCAGGACCTTGGCACTCATTTGCAGGTGTGCAGCCAAGTCCCAGCTGCTCATGACTTCTGGATCTTAGTGTTTGCCTTCTCAGCTCTTCTCAGGAGGAACCCAAACCACAAAAGTAGAACTACCAGTTTGTTCCACGCTGACTATATGCCGGCAGGCGTAAGCAGGTCATGTCATTTATGCTCAGAGAAAGCACAGCAACCACCCACCCTATAGACGAGAAAACCAAGACTCAGGAGGTGATGGGATGGCTCAGATTCACTCAGCTGCTAAGTGTCAGATCTGAGCCCAGTCTGTCTCACGCCAAAGCCTAGATTTTGGTTTACAAAAGTTTAAAGTGTGAGAATCTCTTTTTACCATCAAAAATTGTCAGAGGCTCCCACATAAAAGCAGTTTTATTTTTAGCACCCTTTGTTGGATAGTGGTACATCTGATAATAAGATTCTATTGTGATGGCCGTAATCCTTTTCAATAGCACTGTAAATGCATTGTTCCCTAAAGTACTAGTGCGTAGTACTACTCAGCTCACCTGCCAGGCACAGGCTGCTGTTCCCAGGACAGCTACTGGTCCAGACCCCAGATGGTGTCTTTGCATTGGCTAGCAATCCCCATAGCCCATGGCTTGGACCCTCTGCACTTTGCCCCCATCTAACTTAAGCCTCCTGAGAAGACAGTCTGTGAAGTCCCCAATCACCTTTATCACTCGGCCCCTCCTCTCTCCTGATCCCACCTGCTCTGACCAGCTGCACTCGGTTCTGAGCTACCTGATGCACTGGCCTCTACATGCTATGCTCAACAGCTGCTCCTGTCCCCTCAATCCTCCTGTCTTCCTCTAGAGTCCAGTTGGTCCACGTCCTGTGTGTGTCCAGTTATAGACCCTGCTACACCCTTTCTTTTTACCTGCCACTCTTTAATTTACAACCGACCGGCAAGCGCCTCAACAGTGCTTCTGCCTTCTGGAGCGGGAAGCTATGTGGCAGGGGGTGGGGGAAATGAGGGGCGTCAGACAGGTATAATGCAGGCAGGGGTGGAGGGTGGGGTTGGGAGAGCCTGGGGCGAGCTGTCAGCGTGGGGGTAGATGACAGGTTGACATGGAGTTTTGATACGCTTTGACTTAGCATCTTAAAGGGGATGATTTTCTCTCTTGACTCACCAACTCTAATTATGTCTTGTCTTTACTTGGAGAATAATGATATGAACGAAAGTATGAAAAATGCAGAGCATTATATAAAAAACAGTGATTATTTCCCCTTTGATTGACAAATGCAAAATGATTCACGCTGTTTGCTCTTTTCATCCTAACACAGGGAGATCTAAAGACTTGGAGAACTGAGATAACTGGCTTTTTTGCACTAGGCTAAGTATGTTTGATATCACACAATTGGTATTTTTTTCCTCCTTCATATACTTAAGTTTTACTTCAATCAAAGAAATTCCAAATCGATGAAATTGTACTATTCTGCAACTCACTGAAAATAAGATTATTCAAAAGAAAATTTTCATGGCTTTAGGTTCCACATACATTCTTCAAACTAAACAACCCAATACTAAAACAATCGCTAAGATTAGCCAATATCTAACAGAAAAAAAAGAGAGGCTACCTTAATGCCTTTGGTATCCTCTTCATCAAATGAGCCGATATCGAAGGCGTCAGCAGCATTGACCTCTCCACGGGGGGGAATCAATGGTGGTGGGTACTGGGAGATCCAAGGAGCATGGCACAATTACCACATGACCATTAGGTCCTGTCCCAACCTAACACCCCACACAGAGGACAAGGCTCAGGATGTCAGCATGCTGCCCCCTGGGCGCAGACGTGGCTCAAGCTTTACACAGGTCATATTACATATTTCACATAAGAGCCTTTGTCTTGAACACCCCAACAGCCCTTGCTTTGAATAGCCCAAAGTTAAGGAGAAAAGGACCAATGTCTAAAGTCTTAAGCAATTCTTAAATATAACAAAGTCTCAAGACAGCATGCTCCCCCAGCTCAACCTGAGAAGGCACGTTTTCTCAGAGGAGACAGCACCAATTTTAGGTTGCTAGAGCCGTAACAGGTGTGGGGGCTGGGCAGAGGCCTGGCACCTGCAAACACCCTGAGGTCAAGGCTAACTGAACAAGGGGTCAGCCTGGAACTCTAACCAGGCAGCACTGAGAGACTAGTTCCTCTTAACTGCAGAACATCATCCTTCCTCTGTAGCTTGAGATGAGGCAGTAAGAAGCCCGAAGTTGATAGTCGAGATTAAAAAAATAGTAATTTGCTGTGTTTCCTTTATCAGTGTGGACACAACACAGCTTAAAATAAAGAAAGGGAATTATGCTGATACAAAACCATGCTAATTCTTAAATTATATAGTACTGGGTTAGAAAATATATATAAACTTAGGACAGAAGTTTCTTGTACATTTTTATATAGGTCTGTGTAAAAATATGGTCACATTTTGAGAGAATAATTCAAGAAGATGAGCTAAAACTAAAAAAAGGTCTCAAATATATGTACATTTGAATTAGCTAGAATACAGCTCCACTTTGTCTTTCATCAGTCTACACGGAAGATACCTTCAAAAATTTATAGGGAAATGAAGAGGGAGAAGTTGCCCCAAAGGGATTTGGCCACATGGTAACACTTAGGTAGCAAAACCCTGTGGACACAGGACGCTGGGCTGGGTCTTGGGGGACACAGCCAGGAAGCCAACAATATATACAGAGACCAAGATAGGGAGAAAGGGGGAGAAAGAGAGGGGAAGAGACCAGAGACACCAGGGCACAGGGTGGCAGCACCCAGAGCAGAGCCCCGGGGTGAAGGCCTACCTTCTGTAAGTAAACATGCTGCCAATCGATGCCTTTGAAAAAGGTGTGCTCCTTCACTTCCTGTGCACTGGAGGAGAAGGAAAGAGTGGTAACAATAGTCAGTAGGCATCCGGCAATGTAAGAACTACAGACATGCCAAAGAAATGGATACGCATCTTAAACGAAAAAAGCGTATTAAAATTGTAATACTCTGGGCAGCGCCTGTGGCTCAAAGGAGTGGGGCACTGGCCCCATATGCCGGAGGTGGTAGGTTCAAACCCAGCCCTGGCCAAAAACTGAAAAATAAATAAATAAATAAATAAAATTGTAATACTCAACATGTATCAATAACAAAGATGAATACAAGGCGCACTTGACTTCTACAATTATGAGAGGTACTCAAAGTGGTCACCATCAGCATCTAGACACTTCTGATTACAGCAAACTGCTGCTTGAGCGGCACTGACCAGAGTGTCCACTTGCAGGGCTGCACGTGCTTGTTTCAATTTCTTCCCAAAGTACCACCAGTGTAGCCGGACACCACATCCTTCATGGTCCCCATAGGTAGAAGTCAGGAGAACGGAGATGGGGAGGTGGGTGGGGAATCACTCACACCTCTTTGTCCTACCCATTGTCCTGGCAGGACAGGGAAGCTCTCATATCTCAGTACTTGTAATAATCTTGGGATGAAAACTTCCTACTTTGCTGTTCTGGGTCCTGTGCTTGTTCTGTGAACTCCGGTCTGACATGCACGCTGTACAGTATACTTCTGGGGTGAGCGTGTGAACTGTTCCAACACCACCAGAAGTGGCAGGACTTGTTGCTGTGAGAGGTCTCCTGGATCCTCCCTGTGCCCATTACACACCCAGCACTGTGTATCTCACACTCATCACAAATCAGTGCAATTGTTAGGTGGTTGGAGGTTCTGTCGCACACTCACACCACCTTCAGCACTGTATAACTGCGTTTTCGAGTTTCATACACCAAAGTGTGACAGCCATGCTTCTGCCATTTGCTTTGACTGTCCTGCCTATCGCATGGTGACACCAGCATTCATTTGATTAATGCCATCTTTTCAGTGAACGATAAACTACACATTGCTACTATAATTCAACTTAAAAAAGTAACACATAGATAACATCTCTTAAAATGTGTATACATTTTTTGACATCCCCCGAGTATTTTGTTAAAATCGTCTTCTACTAAGAACACAGAGGGACAACTATTTCTAGATCTTTAAGAAAGCAAGGAAAATGTTTCCTTCGTAGCAACAGAGGAAACTCTGTGATGTTTAGACATGCTGTCTGTTACACCTAGGAATATTATTCCATATGACCATTTATTTGGAATGTTTATTTTGGTTTAAGATAATGTATAAGTTTGCACAGATATAAGTACACACATGTGTACATACACATGCAATAATTCCACAGTCATGAGAACATAATTGAAAGAAGAATTAACTTGGAGATTTACACTTAAAGAAATTAACAGCAAATGTCTGCACGTCACGATCAACAGTATAATAGGAAAATGACGGGAATGTGAAGCACCACATATCTACTTAGAAACAAACTGGGAATCTAATAATACAGTGCATACAAACTCCTTTGTAAATGTAAGGAACACGTTTTCTTGAAGTCATGATTAAAATTCAGTGGACACAGAACAGAAGCTGTGCACTCTGAGGCCAAGCCTGCACAGGGGAATGCGAGCTCCCAGCACACCCTGGGCGTTCTCTGCCCATAGGGCCCAGAGCTGGCTCTCGGGAACTCTTCCTCAGCAGTCATCCTCCCATTTTGGAGCATTTTGCCCAGCCTGAGGTGTTGAGTGACTTTATTTGCCTTTATATAACTCCCAAATCTATGTCTTGAGCACCACCTTTGTCCTGTGCTCCAGAAGCTCCCCCTTCAGAGCTGCACCTGCTCATGCCAGGCTGGACTCATCCTGGAAGCTTCTCTTCCTTCACATTCCTCAGCTGTCCAGGGCTAGTGTCAGACCTGACTCCTTCCTTCCTACCTCACCTCGGTCTCCACTTCTACCTACCTGTAGTCTGTGGTCCCACTCAACTCTATATGGTGCGCAAATAATCTTCTTCTTTTTTTTGGCTGGGGCTGGGTTTGAACCTGCCACCTCTGGCATATGAGTCTGGTGCCCTACTCCTTTGAGCCACAGGCACTGCCCCCAGATAATCTTAAATGAGCTCACTGCTCCCCTGCTCACAACCAGGCCCAGTGCCTTAGAGGCCTGGCTCTTCTGGATCACAGCAGGCCTGATCCTGCCTGGAAGCCCCGCCTCATGGATCCGTCCCCCTAGATGGCCATGCCTGCCTCGTACAAAGCCTCAGGCCAACACTTAGGATCTGGCACTTGGTGTGTGCCCTGCAGATATCCATGAGATGAAGGAAGAATCCAAGGCAAAGCCCTTTGTATTTTCAGAAAAATACACTGAGATGATTTTCCTGTTCTGCTCTATTTTGTGAGGATCGATCATCATCTACACATTAAATGTGGAAATCTAAACAAGAAGTTTGCTTGCAAATGTCTAAGCCATTACAAATACCCCAGAGAAAAGTTTCCGGTCCAAACCTGCAATAGAGCACAAGCATGCAACTTTGCTCCTTCCCAGTCATCGCTGAAGTGCTTTGAGAGGAACGTGGAGACATCAGTCCACCACAGAGAGCGAGAGAGGGTCATCAGCAGACCAGACAGGGGTGCACAGAAAGTTGGCGCCTGACGGCAGAGGGGAGCAGAGTTATTGCCCCAGGGACAGCAGCAGTGTGCTGAGTTTTAGCCTCATCACTGTGTGGGGTTGCAGGTGAACCACGGGCCTGTACCTGCATGCATACATATGTGTACACATGTGTACACCCACACATACCATACTTCCTTCTCCCACATCAACCCTCCAAATATCTGCAACTGAATATTTATTCTAATAGGAGGGAAACCTCTGAAATATTCTACTTTTAAGAAATTAAACCTTCGAAAGATTTCTTTTAAAAAAATCAATGAAAGGGTTGGAAATTTAAACTACCAGAAAGTAAAACACACCAATCATGGTGGCTCACACCTATATCCCAGCCCTTTGGCAGGAAGATGGCTTGAGACCAAGAATTCTAGACCAGCTTGCATAATACAGAAAGACCCTGTTTCTACAAAAAAAAAAAAAAAAAAGAATTCATCTAGGTGCAGTGGTGTGCACCTGTATTCCTAGTTACTCAGGAAGCTGAGGTGGGAGGTCATCTGAGCCCAGAGTTCAAGGTTGCAGTGAGTTATGCTTGTCTCACTGCACTTCAGCCTGGGTGACAGAATGAGGCAAAGAAAAAAGAGAGGGAGGGGAGGGGAGGGGAGAGGAGGAGAATCAAAACAAGATCTAGAAAATATACCAGACCAAGAACCTAGAGGACCAATCCAGAAATCCCAACATAAATCTGATAGGAGTCCCTAGAGAAGTGGAGGAGAAGAAATGTCAAATGAATGAAATATGAGTGTTCCCCAAGCTAAAGAACACGCGTCTTGGAGCAAAAGGGACTCTAAGTTCCTGCCATCAGGAGTAATAACTGAGCTCCATGGCCAGCACTGACTGTTTACCTGTACACAATCAAGTAGTATCTTCAAAGGTCTGGGGGGAAATTATTACCAATTTAAAATTCTATATCTAGAATTATTATCAATTTAGAATTCTGTATCAGCAAGTTTGAAGACAGCAGAAAGACATTTTAACTCACATAGATTCTCCCTACAGAATTGAGAACAAGCTCTAGTTAAAAGGGCAGGGGCTCCCAGGAAAGCCCAAAAGGCAGAGGATGAAATATATGGTGGAGTCAGACCTGGAGAGTAAAAGGGGGAGTGTTGAGTGGGACAACGTTCAGCAGACAGAGAGACAGGCCGCAGTTCTCACTGGATCTGTAGGCTGAGTTCTCCACGAGGGAGCAATTGGGGGAAAATGAAAACCTACAATTGTGAACAGTCTTTTAAGTACATATCATATCACATCTATTACCTATATTGTGTGTATACATATATGTACATAAACATACTGTCAGGCTAAATAGAAGCTATGCAATGGACATTTATGTTGCCATCCTAGAGTAAGTACTACTCCATTTGCAACCTTTGAAATCAGTCTATATGTAAAGTACAATGATTAATTATAACTGATTATGATCATAGAATAAACAGTATCAAGATGACAATGTAAAAATAAAATTTAACATGACAGAAATTAGTGAGAGAGAAGAAGACAGTGAAAGACAAGAATGTCGAAATGGGGACTTAAGAATACACTGTCCACAGCTGATGGAAAAGGGCACACCTGGTTAGGTCTGTAATTTAAAGACTCAAAGGTAAGCAGAAAAGAAGCAAAAGCAGAGGTGAGGGAAAGGGAGGGCTAAAGAGAATACTGAGTGAACTAATCTTCATCAATTACAGTAGGAATTGTAAAATAAGGAAATATGCATATAAATACCTAATTTAACTATCCATATTATACCTATATATAGGTACAATCTGTATGCATACATACATGCTACTCTAAAAATGCGTGTACACAGATCCAGCAGAACTTCTGTATACTGACCACTCAAGGGACTGGGGTAAACAGAACAAACTGGTCAACAGACAGAAGTGGTCAGCATAAGGAAATGGGCCTCGTGTACTAACACGTACATGTGGTGCACGTCTGTTCACATCAGGTCAACTTGAGGAGGTGGCACATGAAGAGACGCGGTCAACTACGGAGGTTCTACACACATACATGTGCCAGATAACTAACAGTTGTTTTGTATGGGACACCGTTAGCTTTCCTGACATCACGTTTGAGGATTCTGTGGGTGGGGGTGGGCAATAAGATGAATGACAGTTACTCAGTTATGCATGAAAGAAACCATGTGACAACCTGATCAGATATCAACCTGTCATAACTACTAAAAAAAAATTACTATAACTTAACCAAATGGACTATGAAATATTTGAATTCAGTTCTATCATCTGCAAAGTCAATTTCTGAAGCTGAAAAGTTAGTGACTTCGATGTCTTAATCACAGAACACAGACGACAACTTAACATACATATCCCATGTGATTTTTTTCCCCCCTCAAGTCAAAGTGAAAGATTTTAAAGCCTAGGAATGTTGAGATACAGTATTAACGATTAACTATTTCACTTTTGGGATAAAGATACCAAAGGCAGAAGCAGGGGCCTACCTGCCTCCGTGACAGCCCAGTCGCTCACTGACGTCTCGCTGAAGCAGGCCCTCTAAAAGTGACTTCAGTTCAGGAGAAAAGGAGTCTGGGAGTTCCACATTCTGGGGAAAACAAGACTTAAGATGTCAAAAATCCACTCAGAGAAACAGTGCCCTGACAACCAGCTAGATTTAAAGGCTGTTTCTTGGATAAAAATAGTATTAAATTGCAGATTCACTATGAATTAATATTTACTCTAAAGAAATATAAAAGGATTACTAATCTGTTGTAAAATCAATCAGCAGGCTAGGGCCAGGTCAGGAGAACCAGGAGGAGACCTCCTCATTCTTCTGTATCTCGGTAATTTCTCTTTTTATTTGCTTTCTTTAGTTTTATTCGTGATTTTCTATCTTTCTGATCATATTTATTAGCAAGATCTTGATTTTTGCCTTGTCATTCATTTAGTTTTTCTTTTAGAAATTTTTAGGAATTGTATCTTCATTTATTTGTTTCAAGAAAGCAAATTTTTATTTTTACATATTATATTTTTATAGTACTTTACACTATATTTCATATATATTTATGTGATAGTAATTTTACTCTTGATGGCAGGAAATATGAACGTCATGTTGCAGATAAGAATCAAGTTTTAATTCCCTTACCACGGTGAGTGTCATTCGGTCTATCTCGTGCTTGTCTTTGGTTTTATGTTGTCTGAAAGGGCTGTGACTGTAGAAATTAAGAACATTCTATTAAAATACAGCATCTGATAACTCAGCACATATCACTGAGTGAAGTACTATGTCCTGTTACTGTTCATTCAAAATCATAGAAATGTAAAGGCCATAAACATTTATCATATTCAGAGCAAAACTAGGGGAAAATATATTAGGCCCTAGAAGAGCAATACATCTTACTTAAACTGCCTCATTCTTATGACAATGAAATTGTGGCACTAAAATAAGCTTTTCCAACTGAAATATCATTAGAAAAAGAAATTAGCCAACAGGTACTCATAAAAATGGAAGTCATTTATATAACATTTGTCACATGAGGGGTAGAGCTAACCATAACTTTGATATTTTTGTTTTCAGAACAATATGTGTAAATGTTGGTCCCTCAAACAACCCAACATGATCAAGGCAAATGCAGTTCACCCCTAGAAACCAATAATTTTAAGCAATAACTCCCTGGGATGAAAACTGAGATAAACTAATCACACGCCAGCAGATCCTCCAAAGTTCAAGGGCTCACTCATGTTTTACTTGTGCAGGGCCCCAGACTTTGGTCAGAAAAGCGGGGGTCAAGTGGGGGCTTGATGTTTATTGGCTGTGAGCCAGATATAAACCTTCAGCATCAATTTCTTCATCTGTAAAATGGGGGTCCTGCCAAATCCTCTTCACAGAAGTGAAGGGCAAAACTGGCAGTCTATAGGAGCTACCCGATATAGTAATCATTTGTGAAATCAGTACAGCTGACTCTTAGTTTATAAAATGAATGTCTACTTGGGAAACTGCAGCATGTCCCAAAGGTCACCACACAAAGGGAACAAACTTGTACTATATTTTATTTTTTAGATTTCTATGTCAAAATATAGAGAAATATTTCATAAAATTCTGTAATCAATATTTTTTAAATAAAGGAACCTTTAGCTACAATTCCCCATTTTCCCAAGGTATGTATGGTGGCCTGGGGACATCCTGGGACTCTTACTCTTTATCACCATTTTTTTTTGTTTGTTTTGTTTTTTTGAGACAGAGCCTCAAGCTGTCCCCCTGGGTAGAGTGCCCTGGCATTACAGCTCACAGCAACCTCCAATTCCTGGGCTCAAGCGAGTCTCCTGCCTCCGCCTCCCAAGTAGCTGGGACCACATGCGCCTGCCACAACGCCCGGCTATTTTTTTTGGTTGCAGCCATCATTGTTGTTTGGCGGGTCCGGGCTAGGGATTCGAACCCGCCACCTTAGGTGTATGTGGCTGGCACCTTAGCCGGTTGAGCTATAGGCGCCGAGCCTATCACCATGTTTTTAAAACTCTGGAGTTTTCTAGAGAAGTTGCCTTTTAAAGGAACTCTCATCATTAAAAGATACTATTAAATATGCAAATAAGAAAACTATGGCCAAATTGATTTACTTATCTGACAATTAATGAAGGGTTATAGACGACGGTGTTTTTTTACAGTAAGACACGCCAGTAAAGGGACTAATCCTACACATTTATCTATAGGAAATACATGACTTAATCTGAGGCAAGATATTATGTAAAATATTTTAATATTAACTCCATAAAATGGATTGGACTGTTGAACATATGAATCAAGAGAATCCTAAAAAAGAATTACAATTCCACTTATCCCTCCTGGCACTGCTAATTACTGCTATTGAGCTGGTCATCCTGCTGAATTAAGTTATTCATTAACCATCTCTTGAAGAGATTATTGCATTTCACAGCCTTAAACACTTTAATTTTCTTTTTGCACAAAAGAGGGCACTCTAACGCCTTATTTTCTTCCTTTCCATGTGATAAAAAAAGTAATTTCCACCTTTTAAAAACATTAATTAAAAAAAAAAATCGAAAGGTAAATTAGCACCAAGCAAGCATGGGCTAATCTTTAAAATAGGCTTTGATTGGAAATATTCTTTTCATCTTGTTTCCAAAGAATAAAATGTATAATTATTACATTTAAAGGAGCCCTCCCTATTCGGGAGGCTGAGGTAAGAGGACCACTTGAGCCCAAGAGTCTGAGGTTGTCATGAGCTAAGATGATGCCATTGTATTCTACCCAGGATGACAAAAAAAGATCCATGGGCAGGGCCTGTGGCTCAAAGAGTAGGGCACTGGCCCCATATACTGGAGGTAGCAGGTTCAAACCAGGCCCTGACCAAACTGCAAAATAAATAAATAAATAAATAAAAAGATCCTTCTCAGAAAAACAAACAAAAAGCATATAGGATATAAAAACATATATAAAAATACTGTAATACACAGGCAGCACCTGTGGCTCAAAGGAGTAGGGTGCGGGCCCAATATACTGGAGGTGGTAGGTTCAAATGTGGCCCCACCAAAAACTGCAAAAAAAAAAAAAAACCCAAACAAAAAAAACCCTATAATTTTAAAAAATACAAAATTTTATCATTCTTTTTTATGCAGAATCCACAGAACTATTAACATGCTTATAGTTCCAGAGAAAAGGAATAAGAGTTTATTAAATCTCATTAAAATCTTGGTCTCTACTTGACATCTGTTTCTACCCCAGGATGGTCCTTACTGTTTAAAAAAGATTAAGTGACAACGATCTCCTTGTGTTCTGGCAAATCCTCTGGACTTGTCTCCTGTGTCCAAAGCTGGAGGACCCCATTCCTGCACGCGACCCCGCGTCCTTGCATCTGATGCAGGAAGGAAAGGGCTGTGCCTTGACCTTGCAGGAGGCCTGCTGTGCTCTGACACAAACACTCTGTGCTAAATTTAAAAAGTCTTTCTTGAGACTACAGAAAGGCTTGTGACGGGACTGAAGTTAGAGTCACTGGTGCCAAAAACACTTCTAGCACATGGGCCCTACTGCTACAAATTCCATTACAAATATAGCGATTCCATGTCCGGCTCAGTAAGAGATGACGGGAAAGTGCTCTCCAGCTCTTAGTTCTGTGCTGCAGCGCGGAGACAGTCTGGTATCCCAGTTAAAATCCTAATGCGCATCTGTTTCCAATGTGTTCTTGATTATTCTTTGTGAACAAAGCCAAAGACTTGGTTTCTATTTTGGAAAATGTTAAAGAAAACCTACGGTAGTAATAATCTCCATTCTGAGGGAGGCACGTGGGGCTCGCAGATCCTGTGTGATCGCAGCTGCTCCCTGATGCAGTCTGCTTTAAATAGGCGACAGCAACAGGCCTGTCAACAGCTTACAAGGCAGAGCCAAGTTCTCCAACACCACAGGGAATGTTGTGGGAAAAGAATTCACATGTGCAGTGGTCAAGTGTGGCTTTCTGAACTATGGGTAGAGTGAGACAGCTGCAACTTCCCCCAGTGAGCTGGGAAACTGCTGAAGGGAGTATAAGGATGGAGAGGCATGTATACCCAGGCCACGTTAGTGTACCCCAGTTACAGGAAAACGATGATAGGGAGCACGCATGCCCAGGCCACGTCAGTGTACCCCAGTCACAGGGAAATAATGATGGGGGGGCACGCACGTCCAGCCCACGTCAGTGTACCTCAGTCACAGGGAAACAGTGATGGGGGACACACACGCCCAGCCCACGTCAGTGTACCCTGGTCACAGGGAAATAATGATGGGGGGGCACGCACGTCCAACCCACGTCAGTGTACCCCAGTCGCAGGGAAACAGTGATGGGGGACACGCACGCCCAGCCCACGTCAGTGTACCCCAGTCACAGGGAAACAGTGATGGGGCACACGCACGCCCAGCCCACGTCAGTGTACCTCAGTCACAGGGAAACAATGATGGGGGAAACGCATGCCCAGCCCACTTCCGTGTACCCCAGACACAGGGAAACATTGATGGGGGACACGCACGCCCAGCCCACGTCAGTGTACCCCAGTCACAGGGAAACAATGATGGGGGGCACACATGCCCAGCCTCATCAGTGTACCCCAGTCACAGGGAAACTATGATGGTAACAAGACAATACATCTCTAATTATAAGAGATTAAAAACTCTCCCATCAAATTTATACCAAATTGTTATATCAAATACGTGTTTTGAACCTAAGCCAATAGCTGCCAAAATATTTATAAACTTTCCTTTTTTCCCTACACAGAACACACTAATAACCTCAGGCAGCACTCACTCTTCCCAGGCTACCACCCAGGCTTTCTCCCTAGGATTGACCCTCCGTAGATGGACACTGAATGGTGACTAGCTCGAGATTAAAGCTGTGGTCATATCAATTCTTTTCCTTAACCAATATATCAAATGTAGGCTGAAGGTCTATGACGGCAAGTTCACAGATGTGCAACATGGACGTATCTTCATACACAGATGCTCAAGGTCACCTGAAATGGAGTGGTGACCAGCACCCAAAGATATGGTGACTGAATCTTGAAAAGCAAACCCCTTCTCATCTCGACTACTTTCTCCCGTCCAGATGAGTGTCTGTGGTGCTCTTCTAGAGGGCAGTGATTTTCAAATGGCGTGCCGTAGCCGCAAAAATTTTTAAAGATTAATTATTTTGAAAAGAATTTCAAAGCAAAGTAAGTATATTCTTTTTTTTAACTCTTTTTTTAATCAACATAATTTAAGTGTGCCATGGAAATTTAACTACAGGTTCAAGTGAGCCATGAGATTAAAAAAAAACTGAAAAACACTGTTCTGGAGTGTCAAAACAGCAGTGTTCCTCAAACTCCTCTGCACTCTTGGTATCTGGGGCTGGGCAATTCTTTTTTTTTTGGCCGGGGCTGGGTTTGAACCCCCCACCTCCAGCATATAGGGCTGCCACCCTCCTCCTCTGAGCCACAGGCGCCGCCCGGGCTGGGTAATTCTTTGTCAGAACACCAGGGGGCTGCCCTGTGCATTGCAAGAAATTGGGCACCATCCTTGATCTCTTCTTACTAAATGCCAGTAGCAGCCCCTCCCCAAGCTCTGATGACCAAGATTATCTCCAAGCAACTCCCAGTGCCCACTGGGGTTAAGGACAGGCACCCCAGAAGAGCACCAGGATGCAGAGGGGACAGGTTGCTCCCCGAGCCTGCACCTGGAGGCTCTACCCAGCCACTGCCCACTCAACCTCTGCCCCATCCGTGTCAGTTTCTTAGGCCCCTTGTGCTAGAGCCAGAGCATTCTATACAGGATGCTGAGAGACGTTATCATTGAGCTTTTCCCACACGCAGCTCTGCAAGGAAGCAGATCAGGTCCTATTCCCTCCATGCAGCTGAGGGAGTGAAGCCTCCTATGGGCAATCCATCCCCTGCTGACCCCATCACAGGGCTTTGCTTCTCAAGGGCCTTCCATAAACATAGGTTTAATCAGAACCACTGAAATTTCACAATTACTGACTTTGGTGATGATACTACAAAATATTTTGAATTGTCTTGAATCTGAAATGGTACCATCTTTAACTCCGATCCTTCCACATCCAAGGACCTATAAAAAACCAGGAACCAACAATAACAAATCTCCAAAACCAGCCACCCCACAAAACCCTTGGAACATATGGCCTCAAATTCTACAGCACTGTTATGTCACTTGCTGCCGTCCATCCTGGTCCCTGCCTCTGCCCAGGCTCTCAGGCCTCCCTGCTGCCGCCATCCCTCCAGTGCTCCATGCTGCCACCAGAGCCATCTTACTGAGCAAAACACCCAGCCACACTGCTGCTCTGCTTAATGGTGTCCGGTCCTTGGGGCCTCGAGGATAAAAGCCCACCCCCAGGGTATGGCATCCAGGGTCCACCCAGTCCCAAGACAGTCTTCTCAGCCTTCTCTGTCAGCACCATGCCCCTCTTAAGAAACAGAGAAGATGTTTACTCCCTGCCCTAGTCTTTGCTCTGTTATCCCATCTATTTTTCAGAGTCTATTCCCAAATAGCATACCACCTCCATCAGCCCTGCTCCCAGATTCTCCCACGTGTGCTTCCCCAGAGCGTTGCTGCACAGCCCACGGTCTCTGTGTGTATCCGTCTACTCTCCTGGACTGCCCCTTCCTTAAAGACTAACTGTAGCTTCTCCCTGCCTACCTTCATCTGTCCCTCCCTCCTTCCATCCATCCTTCCCTCTCTCCTCTTCTCCTTCCTTCCCTCACAGCATCGAGCACCATCCCTTGTATATTACAAGTATTCAATAAATGCTTATCAAATTTAATTTAAATCACTTAGGTCAAAAAATATTTCTTGCTCTTTTAGTGCTATGTCCTGTCTGTGAATGACTGTTGAACAAAGTAATCAAAAGAATGGCATAAGATCATAAATCTTAGTGGGGAAGATACATCCAAGCCCATCAGTCATGCACTAGAAGTCCTTCTATTTTAGGCTCGGTAACTATCTGGCTACCAGATAATGACGAGGAGCTTGCTATTTGGGAGGCAGGGCTCTCCTTCACTGGTAGCCCAAATGTCTGAACGGACATTCTTGTGTCAGACTGCAACTATTTGTCTCCTTTAAATGCCTGCCTCCTGGTGCCATACAGCATGAATACGATCCCCTTAGCAAGGTGCTGAAGCCAACCACTCTGGTTCCCCTAAGTTCTGTGCTCAGCTTTCCACGTAAGGCATACTTTGTAGTTCTTCCACCATTCTCTTCTTACCTGCCCCCCATCCTGTCTCATCCTCATGACAATCCCCTGCCTGTCCTTCTGTCCTCCAAGGCTCTTCTCAAAAAAAAAAAAGAATGAAAGAAAGAAAGAAAAAAAAAAAGAATCTCCAACCAAGGCCTCACAAGGGAATGAGTATCTTCCAATTCAATTCTCTAACTGTGAATTATGGCCAACTGAATTTGTTTTATTATCCACAAACCACACCGTTGGATCACACAAAGTTAATAATTCAACAAAACCCTCAAAATCTTTTTTAAAAATAAAAGTGTTATACCAAAACCTCCCCAGCCTTTATGCAAGGACATCCTAACAATTAGAGTAACAAAGAAGTAAGCCGAGCCCTGAGTGCAAAGCCCTGCAGAGTCCCCTGCTAAACTTTACTGGGGAGGGTTACACTGAAAGGCTAGCTGCTGCATAGCTTCCTTTAATCATCTCCAAATTCTGTCAATGGATTCTGCATCTCCAACCACATCTCCTGCAGAGATCTGAAACAAAGACTCTGGGGTATCTTCATGAACTGCCTATAAGTGACTCCACGGGAAAGAACAGTATCTCACAGGGGAAATGACTTTCTCTGGTTTGTCTGCCATAAACTCTCTAATTAGGTCAGCTAGTCTGACTGACGACATGAATTAAGGCCATCCAGGCTCCACAAATACAATAATTCAATTAAGAAATAGCAGAACCTGACTTTCTAAGCAATAATACAATTTTAGATCCCAAGTGCATATGGTGAGCAGGGAACAACTAGATTATCAGAGCCCCGAGGAAACAGAGCAGGTACTTAGACCCTAGTTTGGGGGGTTAGGAACCTAGCCTCTCTTCAGGATGTGCGAGATGCAAGATGAGGGTGCAGGGTGCTCAATTAGACTTTTGGATGGAAGCTGAAAAGGTAGCAAACTGTTGGGCCTGTGTTCATAAGAAAATATTAAAAGGAAAATCTTGGCTAGGAAATCTTTTTTTTTTTTTTTTTTTTTTTTTGAGACAGAGCCTCAAGCCCTGGGTAGAGTGCTGTGGCATCACAGCTCATAGCAACCTCCAACTCCTGGGCTCAAGCGAGTCTCCTGCCTCAGCCTCCCATGTAGCTGGGACCACAGGCGCCCGCCACAGTGCCCGGCTACTTTTTGGTTGCAGCCATTGTTGTTGTTTGGCTGGCCCGGGCTGGATTTGAACCTGCCACCTTAGGTGTATGTGGCTGGCGCCTTAGCCACCTGAGCCACAGGCGCCGAGTCTTGGCTAGGAAATCTTAATGTAAAGTACTTTCTGTATCTTTCTGAGTAAAGAATTAAAAAAAACTTTTAAAATATGAAATGCTCATGAGGGAGCTCTTCAACAAATGGAACTTTACCCTGGAAGTGAGAACAATGTAACCTAAATATGGTGCCCTCATATTAATTAAAACATTAAAAAAATTAAATATTAATTAAAACATAAAAAAATTAAACCCTCTATTAAAATTAGCTAAAAGTCTTAAAATTAATGGAAACATTAACGTAACTGTCAAGTGTTCAACAGCAGGCCATGTTTAGAGAGGGCTCTCTTCTCAGACTCTCTTCCACTCTATTTCATCGCCTTCGGTAGTTTAGAACAAGGTCAAGCATAATATTTGCTTTAAAAACAAAAATTAATGGCTCGGCGCCTGTGGCTCAAGTGGCTAAGGCGCCAGCCACATACACCTAAGGTGGTGGGTTCGAATCCCCAGCCGGGGCCCGCCAAACAACAATGACGGCTGCAACCAAAAAATGGCCAGGTGTTGTGGCAGGCGCCTGTAGTCCCAGCTACTTGGGAGGCGGAGGCAGGAGACTCGCTTGAGCCCAGGAGTTGGAGGTTGTAGTGAGTGTGATGCC
>CAUYTI010136305.1:0-10599 GCA_963575145.1 Galago senegalensis | reverse complement strand
ATAGCTGGGCGTTGTAGCGGGCGCCTGTGGTCCCAGCTACTTGGGAGGCGGAGGCAGGAGACTCGCTTGAGCCCAGGAGTTGGAGGTTGCTGTGAGCAGTGAAGCCATAGCACTCTACCCAGGGGAACAGCTTGAGGCTCTGTCTCCAAAAAAAAAAAAAAAAACCTTGAGATTGGGGCCAGGTGTGGTGGCTCACACCTGTAATCCTAGCACTCTGGGGAACGAGGCAGGTGAATTGCCTGAGCTCATGAATTGAAGACCAGCCTGAGCAAGAGTGAGACCTCATCTCTTAAAAAAGCTGGGCATTGTGGCAAGTGCTTATAGTCTTAGCTACTGTTAGCTATGGGGGAGGCTGAAGCAAGAGAATCACTTGAGCCCAGGAGTCTGAGGTTGCTGAGAGCTTAGGACAGCACTCCACCCACAGAGATAAAGTAAAAGTCTGTCTCAGAAAAAAATAAATCTAAAAAACCTTGAGGTTTCAGGTATTTTGAAATTGTGGCCTTAGGTAAAATTGTTGATATTTAAATTACTTCAAGCAGTTAACTAATTTGGAGTATTGGAGTATACCTGCATCACAATGTGCATGAACTGCTACATGGATGCCTGGAGCCCCTAACAGCACGTCAGGCCAACTTGGCTACAGCCACTCCTCCACCCCATTTGTATTTCTGTAATTATGTTTCGTGAGGTATGGGGGTCAGCCGTGTGTATACTGCCTTCATAGCTCAAGAGGATGGAATAGGTATGGGGACAATTGGGACCTCAGGTTTGGTCTGACCACCTTCCCCCCCAGCCCCGTGCTGTCCCCTGTCACCCAGTGCAGTTTGTGTGGGGAGTAGGGCCCCTGTGCCTTCCCAAAGTGTTGGCAGCCTACTGACACCCTGAATAATGTCATGCTGTAGGCCAAGAACCCCTGTTTAGACCTGGTTGGGAAGGGAGTGTAGTCAGACCTCACCTGAGCTGTGATCTGAGAGTGAACAAATAAATTGCTGATGGAGGGCCAAAAATAGTTATCTGTTAGACTGAATATAGAAATGCTCTGTGCTAGATTAAGCAAAATGTTTGAGACCAGAAATCTAATGCTGTTAAAATCAGTAAATTGAAAGTTTAAATAGGGGTGGCGCCTGTGGCTCACTGGATAGGGCGCTGGCCCATATACCTAGGGTGGTGGGTTCAAACCCAGCCTGGCCAGCTAAAAAACAGCAGTGACACTTGCAACAAAAAATAGCCGGGCATTTTGGCGGGTGCCTATAGTCCCAGCTACTTGGGAGGCTAAGGTGAGACAATGGCTTAAGCCCAGGAGTTGGAAGTTGCTGTGAGCTGTGATGCCACCGTACTCCTGAGGGGGACAAAGTGAGACTCTGTCTCAAAAAATAAAATAAAGTTTAAATATATTAGATTTTCTTGTTTTATGTGTTCAGAAAATTCAGATTTATTAAAAATCACTAGTTGTGAACATCTGCCATTCCTCTGTGGGTTTTCATCTCCTTTTTTTACTATACTATTTATCATTAAGTAGAAATGCTGTAAACTAAGTATCTATGAAGCCCTCCAAAGTAATCACTTCTGTAGACCTCATGACCTACATAGGGTGGTCTGAGTCATAGATCTGATAGCTCTGGAAGCTTTAGCTTACTTACTGATAAAGCCTCTTGTGCTTTCAGGCTGTCCGGATTATTAACCTTTTCTTTTCCCTCCTACTACCAACAGCCTGTTGGTGGAAAAATAAAAATTCTTATTGGAGTTTAGGAGTTTGAGACCAGCCTGAACAAGGGCAAGACCCTGTCTCTACTAAAAATAGAGAAATAGCTGAGCATTGTGGGGTGCCTGTAGTCCTAGTTATTGGGGAGGCTGAGGCAGGAGATTCACTTGAACCTACGAGTCAGCGATTGCTATGAGCTATGGTAAGGCCACAGCTCTCCAGCCTGGGCAACAGAGTAAGACTGTCTCCAAAAAAAAAAAAAAAAAAAAAATTGGGTGGCCGCTGTGGCTCAAAGGAGTAGGACACTGGCCTCATATGCTGGAGGTAAAGGGTTCAAACCTAGCCCTGGCCAAAAAAAAAAAACTACAAAAAAAAATTTTTTTTTTGTATGGGGGAACTACAAGATAGAATTTTTTATTTTAGGCGTTTGGATGAGGGTAAATTTTGTTAAAACACATATGCCAGGCTCTTATGTGGATATCTACAAAGAGCATTTCTGTTTGGTTTTCTTGTTTTTGAAGTTTGCTTAATAAGGTCAGTTTGTTTTATGTTTTAGGGCCTAACATGTTATTAGCCAAACAGTTATTTCAGTGTACGTTTCCTGATATTTGTATTCTTTTGTTTAAATTTTGATGTGTTCAGGTGATAGTGGTATTCTCTCCATACTTTCTTATTTCCTGTAGGAAGAATAAACAAAGTGAACATTTTATTCTTGTTATTTCAAGACTCTCAATAATTACCAATGAGTTGTCGTCTGTGGTAACTTATTTTTAATTTATCATTTGAGGCTCGGCACCCGTAGCACAGTGGTTACGGTGTCAGCCACATAAACCAAGGGTGGCAGGCTCGAACCCGGCCCAAGGCCAGCTAAACAACTGCAACAAATAAATAGCTGGGCATTGTGGCTGGCTCCTATAGTCCCAGCTACTTGGGAGGCTGAGGCAAGAGAATCACTTAAGCTCAAAGGTTTGAGGTTGCTGTGAGCTGTGACTGCACGGCACTCTACTGAGGGCCACATAGTGAGACACTGTCTCAAAAAAAAAAAAAATGTAGGGTGCGCCTGTAGCTCAAAGGAGTAGGGCACCGGACTCATATGTCAGAGGTGACAGGTTCAAACCCAGCCCTGGCCAGAAACTGCAAAAAAAAAAAAAAAAAAAATTGTAGAGATGGACTCTTTGTTGCACAGGCTGCTCAAACAGTCCTCCCACCTAAAGTGTTGGAATTACCAGCTTGAGCCATTACACCTGGCCTCTGTCCAATTTTTAAATTTGAGTAAAATTCCTTCTCTCCCTCATCCCCAACAAAACAAGGTCTCGCAGTATTGCCCAGGCTGGGGTGCAGCGGTTCTTAACAGGCTCAGTCATAGAGCACTAACAGCCTCAAACTCCTGGCCTCAAGTGATCCTCCTGCCTCAGCCTCCTGAGTAGCTGGGCATGTGTTACATACTCAGCTTGAATAAAATTCTTAATAACCATTCCATTTGCCATGGTTTCAGATATGGTTAAACATAAAACTATGTAAATTGTTACCTATACTGGACTCTTTTTTGAGATAGAATCTCACTATGTAGCCCTGGGTCGAGTGCCATGGCATCATCTTAGCTCACAGCAACCTCAAACTCCTGGGCTCAAGCAATTCTTTTATCTCAGCCTCCTGAGTACCTGGGACTGCAGGTGCCCACCACAACACCTGGCTATATTTTAGGGACGGGCTTTCGCACTTGCTCAGGCTAATCTTGAATCTGTGAGCTCAGGTAATCCACCTGCCTGGGCCTCCTGGAGTGCTGGGATTACAGATGTGAGCCACCGCACCCTGCCCAAGAGATCCTGTCTCAGACTCCCGAGTAGCTGGGACTATGGCCATCTGCCACGACACCCAGCTAGTTTTTTCTGTTTTTAATAAGGATAGGGTCTCACTCTTGCTGAAGCTAGTCTCAAACTCCTGAGCTCAAGCAATTCACTGGCCTAGGATTACAAGGCATGAAGCCGCTCGCCCAGCACCAGCACCCTCTCTCTTATGTACATTTCTCTCAAATAGAGGGACAGGGAGTAAAGAAAGGGGGTGTGGGCTCAGCACCCATATCTCAGTGGTCAGGGTGCTGGCCAAATACACTGAGGCAGGCAGGTTCAAACCCAGCCTGGGCCTGCTAAACAACAACGACAACTGCAACGAAAAAATAGCCAGATGTTGTGATGTATGGTGGGCACCTGTAGTCCTCAGGAGGCTGAAGCAAGAGAATTGCATAAGCCTGACAGTTTGAGGTTGCTGTGAGCTGTGACACTATGGCACTCTACCAAGGACAACATAGTGAGACTCTTTGTCTCAAAAAAAAAGGGGGGGTGTCATTGCTGTATTAGAAGCTGATTTGTTGGACTTTGGCCTGTCTACCTCCTTTAGGAGAGTGCTGAATTTATAATAGAATGGAATTCTTGATTAAGTAATTCATTGAATAAATAGATAATATTTATGCTCTAAGGCAGAATTGGAGCTTATAGACCAAGATACCATTCTAGTCTGTTCCTAGGAGGTAGAAAAAGAAGTGTTAGGAATTGGGGGGGAGGGGGTGGAGACAGGTTCTGTTTGAGGAGCAGAATAGGCTTTAGAATCAATCCTAGATTTATATCTCAGGTCTGCTGCTTAACGCTCCTTCTTCAAATACGTGGCATTTCTGAGGCTCAATTTCTTCAACTGCTCAATACCTTAAAGATTTTGTTTGGATTGAGAAATGTGACAGTTATTAGCATGAAATGGGTATTAATAAATGATAATCATTTAATTGTTAATGAAATTGATTTGTTTCATTTTAAAACAAATTACAGTAAGCATGCAAAAAAACAGAAAGTAGGCTTGGCACCTGTGGCTCAGCAGCTAGGGCCCCAGCTGCATACACTGGAGCTAGTGGGTTCAAATCCAGCCCAGGCCTGCCAAACAACAATAACGACAACCAAAAATAGCCAGGCGTTGTGTCAGGCCCCTGTAGTCCCAGCTACTTGGAAGGCTGAGGCAAGAGAATCACTTAAGCTCAAGAGTTTAATGTTGCTGTGAGCTGTGACAACTATGGCACTTTACAGAAGGTGACATAGTAAAACTGTCTCCCCCCCCAAAATAAAATTAATTAATAATTTATTAATCATTTAATCCTTTCTTAGGGTTTTTATTAGTAGAGTAAATTAGGAAACAGCCTGTATCTGATTTTTGCCTTTTGCTTAACAAGCAAAAAAAAAAAAAAAAAACACCTCAAATATTTAGATTTTTTTTTTTTTTTTTTTGGACAGAGCCGCAAGCTGTCCCCCGGGTAGAGTGCCATGGCATCATAGCCCACAGCAACCTCCAACTTCTGGGCTCAAGCAAGTCTCCTGCCTCCACCTTCCAAGTAGCTGGGATCATAGGCGCCTGCCACAATGCCTGGCTATTTGCCGGGGGAGGGGGGGTTACAGCCATCATTGTTGTTTGGCGGGCTCAGGCTGGATTCAAACCCGCCACCTCAGGTGTATGTGGCTGGTGCCTTAGCCACTTGAGCCACAGGCGCGGAGCCCAAATATTTAGATCTTTATTTCAGTAAAGGTTTTTGGGTAATGGCAGAGGTAGCAGAGGTAATGCCTTTTTTGCCAAAAGTAACCTCAAATTGCTAGACCAAAGTCGAAGGCCTAAGGTGGAAGATGTGAAGAAACAGAATCTAGCCAATTTATACATGCGTGCATAAATAGACAAATACATAAATTGATGAAAATAAAACATCAGGACCACAGAGAAAAGAGAAGCTTTTCTTTCCTTACTTCTCTTTCCTCTTTCTCCTTTACTTTTCCTTCCTTGTCTTAACTCTTGTCATCCTAGGTTCCATGGTGTCATAGCGTACAACAACCTCAAAACTCCTGAGCTCAAGCAATCCACCTGCCTCAGCCTCCCAGAGCATTAAGATTACAGGTGTGAGCCACCGAGCCCAGCCAAAAGAGAGCTTTAGTGTCAACTCTAGTGAGCTTCCTGGCAATCCAGATAAAAAAGAGAAAAATTAACTTTATCTGATACTTAACATGGGAAAAACATACAAGGACATGAAGCTTTTTGGGGGACCGAATTTGAAAATAAACTCCTTTCTATACAAAGGGAAACCTCTGAGTGGTCCTACGTAGCAGTATGCCATTTTTCTACCAGTGTAGTGTCAGATTTCAGTGTTGTCTTTGCCTTAGAGCTGCCAAAGATAGAGTGAAAAAAAAAAAAAAAACCCCAAAATGTGAAACTTGAAATGTTTGAGTCCTGATTAAAGAGTCATAATTTTCTGGGCTTTTGTATGCTTACTGTAATTTGTTTTAAAGCTTAACATTCTGTAGAACCATTAAGCCTGATGGAGAATACCTTATTTCATGTCATTGAGGTCCCAATTTCAGACATGTAAAATGGAAGAAAAATCTATTAGAATCAATAAAATACAGTAATAATTTGAGCATTGCTGTGATAGATGATGTAGGTTTACCTTACAAATAATAATTAACTTACATGATTAACCCTCAGTGGTATGCAGAATGATGGCTCTAAAGACACCTACATCGTAACTCAAGGAACCTTTAGGTGTTACTTTCTTAGCAGGTATGATAGAACTAAGGTTCCAGAGATATAGGAGAGTATCCCAGATTATCCGATGGTCCCCAAATATAATCACAAGAGGTAGGCAGAGGGAGGGAGATTACAGAAGAGGAAGTGGGAGAGGTGATGACAAAAGCAAGAGGTTGGAATGATGGAAAGGAGTCATGAGCTAAGCCATCACTCCATCGTGGCAACAGGGAACTCACACATGCTTTGCCATCCCTTTTGTACTTGTAGTTACTTGAAGAGTATTTATATGCAAGGCACAAGACCTACTGTTACCCTTAAACTTAGGAGGGAAGGGAAGCGGAGTAAAGGTTTTTTGTACACACTCTAGACATAATGGTGGCATTCAACATGTTACCTTGTTGCAGGGATATAGATGGTATTTTTATTTAATAAATGAGGAAACCAAGCAAGGTTGAAAGTGGAGGCTAGCATGGAATGGAAAGCTTCTCAAGGGAGAAATATCTTGATTTGGGTTTTGATAAGCTGACTGAGCTTAGATCATAAGAGAAAGGCAAGAGGGAAGAGTTATATTTATTAAAAGTACCTTCTATAAGACACTGAATACCACTTTGAGAAAACCAGTTTGGTTGGAGTGTGGAGGGCAGATGAGCCTCTTTTTTTTTTTTTACCTCATTGGACCTGTAGTGCTTCTAGCCTTTCCATTTAGTTCCTTAATTGTATCCTTTTTTTTTTTTTTTTTTTTTTTTTGGAGACAGAGTCTCTTGGGTAGAGTGTCATAGCTTCCATAGCTCACAGCAACCTCAAACACTTGGACTTAAGAGATTCTCTTAAGAGAAGAGATTCACCTGCCACAACGCCCAGCTATTTTTTCATTGTAGTTATTATAGGTGTTTAGCAGGGGCCAGGTTGAAACCCGCCAGCCCTGGTGTATGTGGCCAGTGCCCTAACCGCTGTGCTACGGGCACCAAACCCTTAATTGTGTCATTTTGCTTGTAGATTGTTTTGTCTTGCCACTCAAACTAGAATAGGATTGATTATTGCTTTGGTAACAGGAAACTGAACAGCTAGAAGATAAGGATGGGCCAGGGACTTAAGTATATACATATACATGCACACCTTTACTTTTTGAATGGTACCATATACAAAAAATAGAAACTTTTAAGTGTGAATGAATTTGTTGTCCTATCCCATTTATGGGTAGTGTTGGCTAGATTTGTTTCCCTTTACCTTCCTTTCTTTTTTTTTTTTTTCCATGTCAAGGGTAATATGCCAACATTGTAACAAGATTTGTGGGAGGCACATCTCACTCATGCACATGAAAACCCAATCATCACACTTATGAACTACAAAAGGATAGCCCAAGCCCTTTTTGACCTTTACCTTTCGTCATAGGCTTTTTGGCTTTGGTATGGTTCTAAGTTATTTCTGTTTAACCAGTGTGTTGGTAAGTGCTAGAATCACCTAATCAACAATTTTGACTAGAAATTCCCAGCTTAATTTCCCTTGCCTCTTTTGCCATTTCCCCCTTTAAATCAGTGACTTGTATTCTCAGCTATTTCCAAATAGGAATTCTGAGATTTGGCTTTAATTTGCCTTGCCTAGTTGTGTTCTGGTAAATAAAATTATAAACAATGGTTATTATTTCAATGAAACTTATTTTGGAGACAGGGCCAGGCTGGAGTGCAGTGCACAATCATAATTCACCACAGCCTCTAGCAGTCCTCTGGCCTTAATACCTGGGACTACAAGAACCCACCACCACATCTGGCTAATTTTTAAAATTACATATAGAGATGATGGTGTCTTATATGTTGCTCAGGCTGGTCTTGGACTCCTGGGCACAGGTGATGGATCCTCCTTACTTGCCCTCCCAAAATAATGTTTCATTTAGGAGTGTGAGCCACTACCATGCCTGTCAGCAGTGAATTTTCTTTCTTTTTTTTTTTTTTTTTTTTAGACAGTGTCTCTTTTTTCCCTTGGTAGAGTGCCAGCCACATCATTACAGCTCACAGCAACCTCAAACTCTTGGGCTTAAAGTGATTCTCTTGCCTTAGCCTCCCAAGTAGCTGGGACTACAGGCACCTGCCACAGTGCCCAGCTGTCTTTATTTATTTTTAGAGACAGAGTCTTACTATGTCGCCCCTGGTAGAGTACCATGGCATCACAGCTGACAGCAACCTCAAACTCCTGGGCTTAAGCGAGTCTCTGGCCTCAGCCTCCCGAGTAGCTGGGACTACAGGTGCCCACCACAACGCCCAGCTATTTTTTGGTTGTAGTTGTCATTGTTTGGCAGGCCTGGGCTGGGTTCAAACCTGCCAGCTACAGTGTATGTGGCTAGCACTCTAGCCACTGAGCTACAGGTGCTGAGCCTACCCGGCTAGCTTTAGAGACAAAGTCTCACTCTAGCTCAGGCTAGTCTCAAACTTGTGAGCTCGGGCAATTCACCTGCCTCGGCCTCCCAGAGTGCTTGGATTACAAGCATGAGCCACTGCACTGGCCTAGCAGTAAAACTTTTTATTTTCCTTTTTTGAGACAGATTCTTGCTGTGTCACCCTCGGTAGAGTGCTGTGGCATCACAGCTCACAGCAACCTCAAACTCTTGGGCTTAAGTGATTCTATTGCCTCAGCCTTTCAATTAGCTAGGACTACAGGTGCCTGTCACAATACCTGGCTATATTGTGGTTGCACTTGTCACTGTTTGGCAGGCCTAGGCTGGATTCGAACCTGCCAGCTCTGGTATATGTGGCTGGCACCCTTAGCTGCTGAGCTACAGGTGCCCAGCTGCAAGGAAACTTCTTAAAGGATCTGTCCCTGGAGACAACAAAGGGATATATCATTAAATCAGTTCTGTCCTCAGGTAAGGCAAACTCTAGCAAGAAGTATATATACAATTTTTAAAGCATATTTAGGTGCTTCCTGAATGTGTTTTACCTAGATGTGTATTGACTGTTACACTGATCAGTAGCATTCATGGCATGAAGGATATTGAGAGAGGACCAGTTAACAGCCTCCTCTATATAGCAGATCTTTTTCAATAGAAATTATTAAATAAATGGATTTATAATAAGCAGTGCAGACATTTGAGATACAGTCTCTGTTGCATTGAGTAGAGTGCTGTGGCATCTTCATAGTTCATAAGCAACCTCAAACCGTTGGGCTCAAGAGATCCTCTTGTCTCAGTCTCCCAAGTCAGGCACCCGCCTCAATGCCCAGCTAGTTTTTCTACTTTTAATAAAGATGGGGTCTTGGCTCAGCACCTGTGGCTCAAGTGGCTAAGGCACCAACCACCTACACCTAAGGTGGCAGGTTCGAATCTAGCCCAGGTCCACCAAATAACAATGATGGCTGCAACCAAAAAATAGCCAGGTGTTGTGGTGGGTGCCTGTGGTCCCAGCTACTTAGGAGGCAGAGGCAGAAGACTCGCTTGAGCCCAGGAGTTGGAGGTTGCTGTGAGCTATGATGCCATTGCACTCTACCCAGGAGGACAGCTTGAGGCTCTGTCTCAAAAAAAAAAAAAAAAAGATGGGTCTTGCTATTGATCAGGCTGGTCTCAAACTCCTGAGTTCAAGCAATCCACCCACCTCAGCAACCGGAATGTTAGGATTGTAGGCATGAGCCACCATGCCTAGCCTAAAAATCTTTATTGAACTTCGTATACTTATACCATTAAAGAAAAAAAATTTTAATAAAATGCTACAGAAGGAAATGGATTAATTCACCAAGATATTTATTTTTTATAGCAATTTCTATTTGATAAATACTTCAAAAGATTTTAATTTGCAAAAATCAGATAAAATGGCCAAATGATAGCAAAACATTGACATTATTTGATTTAGTGGTTTAATATGTGTCTAGTTCTTAGTGAAAATGAGGCAAGCATTGTCCTTTTTCTTTTTTTTTTGGCCAGGGCTGGGTTTGAACCCACCACCTCTAGCATATGGGGCCTACGCACTACCCCTTTGAGCCACAGGCACCACCCGCATTGTCCTTTTCCTTATAGCAACAGAAGTTAGTATTTTTGTCATTTCTCTACCAGACATCTTCACAGTTTGATTTTTTTTTCTATGTAAGTGGGGTTTTTTAAACACTATTAAATGATTCATGATCTTCTCCATAATTTCTGTGTAGTGCTCTTCAAGGAATTCTCCAAATTAACTTCCTGTAGAATATACTGTTTAAGAAGTAAATTGTAAAAGTGATAATATGAATCTTTTTTTTTTTTTTTTTTGAGACAGAGCCTCAAGCTGTCCCCCTGGGTAGAGTGCCGTGGCATTACAGCTCACAGCAACCTCCAACTCCTGGGCTCAAGCGAGTCTCTTGCCTCCGCCTCCCAAGTAGCTGGGACC
>CAUYTI010136303.1:0-48509 GCA_963575145.1 Galago senegalensis | reverse complement strand
GCTGGGACCACAGGCGCCCGCCACAACGCCTGGCTATTTTTTGGTTGCAGCCGTCATTGTTGTTTGGTGGGTCTGGGCTGGGGATTCGAACCTGCCACCTTAGGTGTACGTGGCTGGCACCTTAGCCGGTTGAGCTATAGGCGCCGAGCCCTAACTATCTTTCTTTCTTTCTTTTTTTTTTTTTTTAAGAGACAAGAGTCTCATTTTGTCACCCTCGGTAGAATGCCATCACATCACAGCTCACAGCAACCTCCTGCTCTTGGGCTTAGGCAATTCTCTCTCTCTTTTTTTTTATAATTAACTATTTTTTATTAAATCATAACTTTGTACATTGATGCATTTACGGGGTTCTGGGTACTACTTCGATGTACAATGTGAAATGTTTACATTGAACCAAGTAATACATCCATCACAATTATACTCATTTCTTAATAGTTTTGAAATGTACCATTACATCATGCACATTAGGTGAGGTCCCCCCCGAATACCCTCCCTTCTCCCATATGCTCTCTCCCCACCCCTCTTTCCCCTCTTCCCTTCTACTTTATGGACTACAGTTATGTTTGCCATTCGTATGATTGTGTAGGTGTTAGGCGATTCTCTTGCCTCAGCCTCCCGAGTAGCTGGGACTACAGGCGCCCACCACAATGCCCAGCTATTTTTTTGTTGCAGTTTGGCCAGGGCCAGGTTCGAACCCACCACCCTCGGTATATGGGGCCAGCACCCTACTGAGTCACAGGTGCCACCCCAACTATCTTTCTGCCTTCCCCTCAGACAAAGCTCACCCTTCCTTCTTTCAAGACTACCTTCCCTACTCCCTATACTCATTTCAAGTGGCTCGCTCAAGGCCACCTCCTCCGAGAGGTCCTCCCAAAAGCCCCCAGAGAGAGCCTGTACTCTTGCCCACTTCTGGCAATTAACCAGGTGCCCCCTTGTATGACACCCATTATTTTAGTGAACTACTATTTATCTCACAACAGGTTATAAGCTTCTTGACAGCAGGGACCAGTGTCTCCCTCAGAGTGCCCATCATAGTAGGAACTCAACAAATGTAAATGCTGACAGTGGTCCCATCAGAGCGGTGTGATAAAATAACAGACTGCCAAGGCCTGACTTATTTGAGTCAAGACTGTTTCTTGTATAGTAATAATACAAGAATTTTTTAAAACACCCACTATCCCATCACACAAACAAAATCAACTGTTATTATTTTTCCCCTTTCCCTCCTGGACCTTGTCCATCAGCACAGGTAATATTTATATAGTTGTACTCATAATAAAAATACGATGATAGCCTCTGAATTTTTTCCCTCTTAACATTGTGTTTCTAAACATGCTTTCGCTTGGGACTGAAAGCCTATATTTTGTCCTGCAATTCTCCTCCTGGGGTTACTAGAACAACCAACCCAGCATATGTCAAGCTGTGCAATTCCATTCTTTCATAACAGAACTTTTTTTTTTTTTCCATAGGCGGCTTCTCTTCCCCAGGTGTCAAAGCAGATTTCCTTCTGGTTTTCCAGAACATCAAAGGTATGTTTTCACATGAAAGCACTCAAGCTTCAGCCATGGCAGGATCCTCCCTGGCCAACGGGTCCCTCGCACAGATTCAGAAACTTCCCTTTGAACACCCAACAGGGATTCCTGTGCTCCAGCAATCCTGCCCTGCCTTGCTGGGGCCTGGTCCCTTTTCCCTCTCTGCTAAAAGCGTGTTGCTGTCTCTCCCTCCCGCCTTTCCCTTCTGGGCTGTCCCCAGTGACTCCCCCTGCCACTCCCTCACCCAGGATTCTGCTGCCACAAAACCCTCCAGGGGACTCTGCCTGAAGTCTCATTTATTTGCCTATTGACATCAAAAGAAACAACATGCTCCCATCAAACCAGGACAAAGCCCATTTGCTGTCGCCCATGAGCTTTTAATAAAATAAAGTGTCCATAGGACCAGGCCTCAGCTGGGTTCTCAAAATGTAATACACAAAACCCCAAATGTGTTGCAAGCCAACAGGAGACTCCTCAAATTCTCAAAGTAAATGAAAAAAATTGTCTGATTCTGTCCCAAAGCAAGAAAAACTACATTGAGGAGGACGCCTCCTACGAAAACAGACGATGTTCTGTCATTTAGTAAGTGTGTTTAAGTGTGCGCAGATTCCTTTCCCTAAAACATAAGCGTGAACACAAATACAGCCGCACAGAAGTAAGTTCCACTGTCTGATAGTACAGCAGAGTGACCGCAGTTAACAATAATTTATTGTCTATTTCAAAATACCTAGAGGAAAATAATTAAAACGTTACCCACACAAAGAAAGAGAAGCATGTGAGATGACAGATATACCCCAATCGCTTTGATTAGGTCCTTACACCTTGTCTTCATACATCAAAAAAAATCACCAGTACCCCAAAATATACACAACTTCTGTTTTAATCGTAAATAAATACTAAGCCTAACTGTTCAACCTCATGAGTGATTAGGGAAATGCAAATTAAAACCACAGGGAGCCCAGCTGAGTGGCTCACACTTATAATCCCAGCACTTTAGGGGCTGAAGCAGGAGGATCGCTTGAGGTCAGGAGTTTGAGACCAGCCTGAGCAACACAGTGAGACACAATGTCTACAAAAAACAAAAAACTAAGCCCAGCACAGTGGCTCATCTATAATGGCAGCACTCTGAGAGGCTGAGTCGGGCAGACTGATTGAGCTCAGGAGTTTGAGACCAGCCTGAGCAAGAGCAAAACTCCATCTCTGCTAAAAATGAAAAACTGAGGCAAGAGGATCACTTGAGCCCCAGAATTTGAGGTTGCTGTGAGCTCTGAGAGCAACAGAGTACAACTCGGTCTCCAGAAAACAAAACAAAACACAACACAACAACCCCACAAGATTGGTAAAATTTTTAAAATCTGATAATATTTTATAATATTTGAGCAATGAAAACTAGTACATATTAGCTAGGTGTGGTGGCTCACGCCTGTAATCCTGGCACTTGGAAGGCCAAGTGCCAGGATTGCCGGAGCTCACAGGTTCAAGACCAGCCTAAGCCAGAGCGAGACCTTGTCTCTAAAAATAGCCCAGCACTGTGGTCCCAGCTACTCGGGAGGCTGAGGCAAGAGGATCACTTGAGCGCACAAGTTTGAGGTTGCTGTGAGTTATGACGCCACAGCACTCTACCAAGGGTGACAAAATGAGACTCTGTCTCAAAAGAAAAAAGAAAACTAGAATGTACTACTAATGGTTCAACTGCTGCAAGAAGAGGGCCTTCAGAATATAATCAATTTCTAGTCAAGTCCAAGTTGTACATAACCTGCCACCGGGCGATTCAACTCTTAGATACACACTCTGATACACGCTCGTATCTATACACCGGGAGCTATGTACCAGAATATTCACAGTGCAACACTGTTTGAGCCAGCCCAAAACAATAAAAACCAATAACCCAGATGCCCTTTAACAGGAGAAGAGACAAATGGGAATCCATTCCTACAAAGAGCACCAAACAGCACCACGAACAAATGAGGTGCCGTTACGCACACAGACGTGAACGGATGCCACAAACAGGGAGCTGAATGAAAAAGTGTTCTCAGGCAAGGATGAAAGGCAGGGGAACCAAACCGAACCAACCCATGCTGGGAGGGCAGGCAGATGAAACCGGGAATATACACAGGAGTCAAAGGCGTCGGTAACATTCCACTCTGAGTGTTCACACCTTACACAGACATCTCACAGGTGTTTTTACATATGCAACATTTTCTATGTGGGGGGGAAAACCACATGAAACTCAAGTTACACACCTCTTCTCCCAGGGCCATCATGTCTCCTCTGGGACCTCTCCATTCTCTCTAAAGAAATTTACTTGTTAAGGGCTCTCAGTACTTACTACCACCTTTTTCCCTTGAGTCCCATCAAACCTCTTCAAGGAGATGCAAAACCAAAAGGGGAATAGATCTATTCATACCACAGAGCAACGATCTAGTCTAGAAAAATCTCTGTATCTGCACCGCATAGCTAACCGAGGTTGCAACAACAAAGATAAAGCTTTCAGGATATGCTTCCTAATAAGGAAGGTCCTCACATCTGAGCACTACCCATTGCCGTGCCTCTCGGAGAAAAGAACTAAGAGCTGCCAGAGACTTCCCAGGACCCGAAAAGTCAGAGACAGACTCTGTCCCCGCTCCATGAGCACACAACATTAAGGGCAAGGCCCTCCCCTGGAGCACTGCCCACGGGAAGGGGTTCCTTCTTTAATAAACCCTTTAAAAGGTTTCACCTTCTTTCCAACACCTACAAATTCCCAGTCCTGTTCTGTCCCGCTTATTCTTCTATCTAATCTAACAAAATGCTCCCTGTGTCACTATTCCCCCTCCACTTCAGGAAACCCTAAGAGCTGCTGATGGCCAAATGTTGTCCTGTCCCTGCTCCTCCTACTTCACCCTTGATCCTCCACCCAAGGAGTTTAACTCACCCACACTCCACCTGAGGACACCCCTAGAGCTCAAGTCATCTTCTTGAGCTCCCAAGAGCCAAGCCCTGCATGGCCGCTCCTGCTTCCGCCCAGGCTGGGTGACCTAGGATTCTGCTTCCACCCTTCTGTCTCCCAGCTCATGAACTGGATGTGTTTTGAACCACATCACCTGATCTAATATATAGCAGTCCCCCCTTATCTGTGGGGGAGACGTTCCAAGACCTCCAGTGGCTGCCTGAAACTACAGCAAACACTATAGATACTATGTTTTTTCCTATACACACATACCTATGAAAAAGTTTAATTTATAAATTAAGCACAGCAAGAGATTAACAACTAATAATAAAGTAGAACTATTATAGCAATATATACTGCAATACAAGTCAGGCGCGCGCTCTCTCTCTCTCTCAAAATGCCCTATTATACTCACCTATTTTTGGACTGCAATTGATGGCAGATAACTGATCACAGAAAGTGTAACAATACACACCTACTTCATGTTTACAGGGTCCCTAACACAGTGCCGGTCAACACGTGAGCATACAGAAAAGAGTGACACGGTCGCCCTGAGGACATCCATGCAAAGATATTTTGCTAACTAATAAAACTATACTCAAAATATGTCCGATGGGATCTCATACTTGTAAATCGTAATGTGTATGTAATATACACAGAAAAAATATGGAGGAACGTGTTCTAAGTCACTAGCAGGGATAGTTGGGTGGAGGTAGCCCAAAGGAAATCTTTACACTTGATCCCATAAATTCTCCAATTTTTTCATATGATGAACATACATTTATGTTAATTGGAAAATTTTTTTAGTATGTTTTAAGAGACAGGGAGCAAGACAGAAATTCTAACCCTCAGGAAGCTTCCAATCTGGCCACTAAAGTGAAAGTTAATACACACCTGGAATGAGAGTAACAAGAAAGAGTAAAAAATGCAAGTACCTGGTCCTTACAGGAGACTGGGAGCATGTCTCAAGCTGCCAGCTATCCATGTCAGGCAAAGAATGCCAGTGGACTAGGAGGTGGGATCGGCTGGCTACCAGTTTCAGAAGCGTGTGTGGGTAGGACAGCTGTGCCCTGGGCCACACATTCCATCAGTGCAGAAGGGCAGGAATAAGCTCACAGAGGAAGGACTAGACAGGTGCTCCCTGTATCCCCTTAGGCCTTTCCCAGTCCCCAAGGCAGAAATGGAATAATCTTTGCTTCCTACAGGCAGATCCCTTTGAACACACAAAAGCCAAATGCAGGTAAACCTGGTTTTACTGCCTTTTGTCTTACTGCACTTCACAGATACTGTGGGTTTTTTTGAGACAGAGCCTCAAGCTGTCCCCCGGGTAGAGTGCCGTGGCATCACAGCTCACAGCAATCTCCAACTCCTGGGCTCAAGCTAGTCTCCTGTCTCAGCCTCCCAAGTAGCTGGGACCACAGGCGCCCGCCACAATGCCCAGCTATTTTTTGGTTGCAGCCATAATTATTGTTTGGCGGGCCTGGGCTGGATTCGAACCCACCACCTTAGGTATATGTGGCTGGCGCCTTCGCCACTTGAGCCACAGGCGCCGAGCCAGATACTGTGTGTGTTTTTGTTTTTGTTTTTTTTACAAACTTAAGGTTTATGGCAATCCTGCTTCCAGCAAGTCTACTGATGCAATTTTCCAGCAGCATGTGCTCACTTTGAGTCTCTATGTCACATTTTGGTAACTGTCAACAATATTTCAAACTGTCTCATCATTGTTACACCTGTTATGGCGATCTTTGATCAGTGATCTTTGATGGTACTATTGTAATTGTTCTGGGGGTGCCAAAACCTGTGCCCTTGAGACTATTTAGTCAATAAATGTGTGTGTTCTGACTGTACCCCCCCACCCGGCCATCCCCCTATCTCTCTCCCTCTCCTCAGGCCTATTCCAGCAGATACAATAGCGGTAAAAGTAGGCCAATTGTTAATAATGACCCTACAATGGCCTTAAAGTAGTCAAGCAAAAGCAAGAGTCACACGTCTCTGGCTTTACATCAAAAGCTACAAATGATTAAGATTAGTGAGGAAGACATGTCAAAAGCAAAGACAGGCCCAAAGCTAGGCCTTTTGCACCATGCAGCCAAGCTGTGAATGCAAAGGAAACGTTCTTGAAAGAAATTAACAGTGCTACTGCAGTGAACACACCAGTGATGAGGAAAGCCAAACAGCCTTATTGCTGATACAGACAGAATTTTAGTGGTCTGGACAGATCAAACCAGCCATAGCGCTCCCTTAAGCCAAAGCCTAATCCAGAGTAAGGTCCTAACTCTTCAGTTCTAAGAAGGCTGAGAGAAGTGAGGAAGCTGTAGCAGAAAGTCTGGAAGCGAGTAGAGGCTGATTTATGAGGTTTAAGTAGAGAAGCCAATTCCACAACAGAAAAGTGCAAGGCAAAGCAGCAAGGGCCGATGCAGAAGCTACAGCAAGTTATCCAGAAGATCTAGCTAAGATCACTGATAAAGGCTGACTACACTAAATAAGAAATTTTCCCACGTAGACAAAACAGACTCGTACTGGACAAAAATACCATCTGGGACTTTCATAGCTAGCGAAGAAAAGTCAATAACTGGCTTTAAAGGATAGGTTGACTGTCTTGTTAAGGGTTAATGCAGTTGGTGACTTTAAGTTGAAGTCGATCCACATTTACTATTGTGAAGAAATCTGCTAACCTACTCTGCCTATGCACTATAAATGGAACATAAGTCCTGGATGACAACACATCTGTTTGTAGCATGGTTTACTGAATATTTTAAGTCCACTGTTGAGATCTACTGCTCCTTTCAAAAAAGACTCCTTTCAAAGCACTACTGCTCACTGAGAACACACCTAGTCTTCCAAGAGCTCTGACAGAGTTGTACAAGGAAATTAACGTTTTCATGCCCGCTAACATGACACCCATCCAGCGACTCATGGATCAAGGAGTAATTTCAAGTTACTTAAGAATTATACTTCATAAGACTATACCTGCCATAGACAAGTGACTCCTCTGATGGATCAGGGCAAGGTAAATTTAAAACCTTTTGGAAAGGATTCACCATTCTAGATGCCATTAAGAACATTTGCGATTCATGAAGTCAAAAATTAAAATTAACAGGAGTTTGGAAGAAACTGATTCCAATCCTCAGGAATGACTTAGAGGGGTTCAAGACTTCATTGGAGGAAGGAACTGTAGATGTCACAGATGTGGTAGAAATAGCAAGAGAACTAGAATTAGAAGTGAAGCCTGTGCCAGAGGCAGTGGCTCATACCTGTAATCCCAACACTTTGAGAGGCCGAGGTGGGCAGATTGCTTCAGCGCAGGAGTTCAAGATCAGCCTGAGCAAGAGCAAGACCCTGTCTCTACCAAAACTAGAAAAGCTAGCTGAACATTGTACTGGGCACCTGCAGTCCTAGCTACTCAGGAGGCAGAAGCAAGAGAATCACTTCAGCTCAAGAGTTTGAGGTTGCTGTGAGCTATCATGCCACAGCACTCTACCCAGGGTGACAGAGTAAGATGCTGTCTCAAAAACAATGAAAGTAAACCCTGAAGATGTGACTGAACTGCCTAGTCTCACAGTAAAATCTGATGAGTGAGGAGCTACTTCTTATGGATGAGCAAAGCAAGTGGTTTCTTGAGATGGAATCTATTCCTGGTGATAGTGCTATGAACTTTGTTGAAATGCAACAAAGGATTCAGGCTATCACCTAAAATTAAGTCATCAAAGCAGCTGACAGGGTTGGAGAGGACTGACCTCAGTTCTGAAAGAAGTTTTACCCAGGGTAAAATACTATCAAACAGCATCACACACGATAGAGAAATTTCTCATGGAAGAAGAGTCAATCTATGCAGGAAACTTCACCGTTGTATTGTCAAGAAATTGCCACAGTCAGCCTAATCTTCAGCAGTCACCACCCTGATCCATCAGCAGCCAAGGAGATGGAAACAAGACCCTCCACCAGCAAAAAGGTTACAACTCCCTGAAGGCGCAGACGGTCGTTAGCATTTTTTAGCAATAAAGCATTTAGCCAAGATATGTACATCTTTAAACATAATGCTATTGCATATTTAATAGATTATAGTACGGGGTAAACATAACTTTTATATGTACTGAGAAACACAAAAAATTATGGGACTAGCTTTATTGGGATAGTGCATTTTATTACAGTGGGCTGGAACCAAACCCCAGGATATCTGTGAGGTATGCCTGAATAATCTCAACCCAGCCAAATGTAACATGCCATATATACATATTTTTTCACTTTTTCTTTTAAAATAATTGGAAATTATTTTGGAGTCAGAGAAGAAACGCAAAGACAGTTTAGAAAGTTCCCCAGACACCTTTCCCTCGGTTCCCCCTAATGTTAGCATCTTCCATCACCAAGGTATGTTTATCAAACTAAGAAATTAACATTGGTTAATGTTACTAATTAATTAATACTACTAATTACTAGTATTGGTTCAATACTAGTCATTAAACCGAAGACTTTATTTGGTATTTTTCCGGTGATGCCCTTTTTCCGTCCCAGGAGGCAATCAAAAATACGTTGCATTTTAATACAACTTGTTTTTAAAATAAGCAAACATTTTATGATTTACAAACATTTATTCTTCCCTGGCAAGAAAATGTCCTGGTACTCAGGGCAAAGACTTAATCCTTCTCCTCACCATCAAAGAAAGCAATCTCTGACATGATCCGCTGGCCTCCAGAGGGAACAGAATTTGATCTACAGTGAGATAAAAACCCAGACAATGACCAAACCTCTTAACCCTCCACGAGCAGCCACCACCCTGGCCTCTCTCCACAGCAACTAACTGGTATTTAAAAGTAATTTATGTTAATTGCAATCGGGCATATAGGAACACTACAAAGCAAGCTGGCTTCAAACAAAAAGGCTCAAGAGAGGAGCCTAACAAAAAATTAATTTTGTAAAAGACCTATTTCTATTCCAACTTGTTTTTAAATATATGTTCTGAGTCACACACCATTAACCGTCTCAATTTATTAATAATCTCAGGGCAGCCAACTATCTCAGATCATGCAAAGATGAAATCTTGCATAAAAATGAAAATGAAATATCTACATGCAAACATTAAACAGGTAGTCAGCTGTGATGGCCAGCGAGGATGATGATTATTATTATTTTTTATCCAGAACATGTAGGAAGGAAAAAAAAGAAAAAGGCTGCCTGCACTGTTAACTTAAACTCTGTAACAAAAATTCTTCGCCTCTGAGCATGAGATTATTTTAGAAAGACCGGTTCAAAGAAAGTTCTTTGGAATTCCTTCCTCCTCTTCCCCCAGGAAAGGTTCACGATGAGAGCAGGAGGCCCCCATATTCTCAAAGACCCTTCTTTTTAGCTAAGGAAATGACGGTGCTGTTTTGGCATTTTAAAGCAAGAACAAATACTTTGGCTATAAAATCCACTTTGTAGATTGAATCAGCAAGACAGCTGTTTACACAGAAACCCTTTCCCTTCTCCCTCCAAGCCCCTCTGTGATTCATATCAGCAATAAAACAGCAGCTAGAACAAAGAAAAATGGAGTTAAAAAAGAGGAAGGCACCACAGCACACCCCGCCACCTAAATGCCTAGTATTATGCCTGTTCCCTAATAGTAACTGCGTGTTTCAATTTGGCCTATTTCTGTGAGTGATGCCTCTCAACCTACCCCACTTGAAAAAGAAAAACATCTCCCCAAAGCTGGCCAACTTTTTGTAGCAGAGCCAGAAATTAGGTTCTTATTTGCGTAAAAGGCTCAATGGGTGTGACACAATCCATCCTTGATATGCTCTGGGCTTTGAAGTTGGCTCTCCTTTTAGCCACAGGGAACCTGATGACTCACTAGCACCTCCTCACCAACTGTCAGCTGTGTCCCTAAGAAAGCAGGGTGGCTGGGCCACCAGATGCTGGGCAGAAGGTGTATTAATTCTCCTAAGTGACAGAAACTTGGGGAGGGGAGGGAGGAACCAGGAAAACACGTGACCATCTATCTACCCCAGGAAGACAACTCCAAGATCGTGTTTGCCCTGGAGGGTGAGTACAGCTCCCCAAACCCCTAATTCTTCCCTGGTTACTCTTTAAGGCCCAAGCCAAATGGCACTGCCTCTGTGAAGCTTTCCCTGGCTCTCCCCAACACTGACACCCACCTTAGTCCTGTGACATCTTTACCTGCCTCCCTAAACAGACTGCACCCTCCATGGCAAACAAGGACCCTTCCTTGCCTCTGGAACCCTAGCCCTGCGCCCTGCATCCAGCTCAGAGCAGAGGATCAACAAATGCCTGCTCAATGAATGAACCCAACTCAACTGCTCCCAGAAACCACATTACTAAATGCTAATTACCACTAGCTGCATGAATAATGAATGAAGAAATGAACTAACAAATGTCTCCTTGTTAGCCAGGTTGCCAAGTCCTTTGGGAGCACAAAGAAGGAATCGACTGGCTTGTGGCTGTGGTAGGGTGGTTCAAAGATGAGACGACTTGTCTTGAAGGGGTGAGAGGGAGAGAAGAGGAACAATCAAAGAAGTCCACAGGCTGGCAGAGTTGCTGCCAATCAAGTTCTGGGCAACTTGGACTCACTACTTCACCCTGGAGTTGATGATCGTTGTGTGGTATTAACAGAAATATCGGTATTAAGAGCAAAGAGATGCTTAAGAAGAAACTCAACTCCTCTTTCTCCTCTAACACTGGATGGTGCCACACCCACTCCAGCCACAGCCCCCTGAAAGATGCCTGCCCCCTGCACCTGCTCGTACTTAGGAATCAGAGCCAGATGCTCAAACAGCACCCAGATGAAGTGCTGTACCGGAGCAGACAACAAGGCAAAATTTATGATAAAGGAGGCACCGAATCTCTTCCCACTCAATGGAATAAAAAGGTCAAACGAATATTCAATTTGTGGCTGGTCAGAGCCAGATACTCCCATCTCTGGGATTTGTTCTGCCAAAAATAAACAAGTCCACCTTAGGAAGCCTCCCTTGGGGTCATTAGCAGGAGTTCCCTCCAGCACCTCTCCCCTGAACCCCACCGGAGAGAGACAGAACCACAGAGACCCACAAATGCACTTGAAGGTGACACAGGAACTTTTTCAGTATTTTCGGAACAAGCCTCAGAAAAAGTAAACACGCGTCGCCTATCCATCTACAACATCTAACATCCTGGATTCCTTAAAAAAAAAAAAAAAACAATAAAAGCACTGATTATATATTCAGAAGATGTGCTATATATCCAGGAAAAAAATGATGATCAGATACTCAAGCCTTTTCTAATTCTGCAAATAATCAAGTAATGGCAAGGTGCACACAGTGAGTTGCAGCTGGAGGAGGGGCGGAGGCACAGGGCGGGCTCCACAATCAGGCTCCAGACTCCCAGCAGCCCCCCCAACCCTCCCGGGGCTCAGGAGCAGCCCTGCCTACCAGGCCAGAATGTGAGCGGGCGGTTTCCTACTCCAAGCCGGAAGCAGGACGGGGAAGCAGGACTGGTCTTGCTAAGGCCCTTCCGAGGGTAGGGCCCTGAGTCTCTCCCCAGCCCCAGCTGCAGCCTCGGACTCTGGGACAAATACCACCCCTGATTCACTCAGGAAGGGCTCTGCTTAACACTCAATACCTCTGGCCAAGTAGAATGACTTTTTTTAACCTTATTGAGCATAAGCAGTAAATTCTTCCAATGTTCTCAGCTTTCCAACAGAGGACCTCTACAAGAAAACAATTATCTTAGGTCAGGCTCAGTGGCTCATGCCTGTAATCCTAGGACTCTGGGAGGCCAAAGTGAGAGGATAGCTTGAGGTCAGGAGTTCAAGACCAGCCTGAGCAAGAGTAAGACCTTATCTCTACTTAAAAAAAAAGAAAAAAAAAACAGAAAAAAATTAGCTGAGAAAAACAGAAAAATTAGCTGAGTATTGTGGCCTATAGTCCCAGCTCCTTAGGAGGCTGAGGCAGGAGGATTGCTTAAACCCAGGATTTTGAGGCTGCTGTGAGCTGGGCTGAGGTGATGAAGCCCATAGCCTGCCCAACAGAGTGAGACTATCTAAAAAAAATAAAAATTTAAAAATTACCTTATTTTTTGATTCAAAAGATCAACTTATTACTTAAAAGGCTCTTATTCTGAAACCTTTGGTATTGGGAAGAATTCTCTCTCCTTAACACATCTTCTCCACAAGTCAAGGTTTTCACGGAGCGGGGTTTTCTCCACCTGTGAGACGGAGGCTCCATTTCTCAGTGCTGCATCTGGGTGGGTCCTCCAGCTACCAAACTCGAGAGCCCCTAAGGCCACTCACATAAAAGGCTGCAGCAACTCTTCCATGTGTCTTGGCCCCAAACCAGCTTCTGTGAGTTCTGGAAGAACTCACTTGCTTCCAACAGAATCTCAGGGTCACCTCTCCAGGTTAAGACCAAGGTACGACCTCAGTATCCTGCAGGGACCTGGTTACAGACACAGATATCCAGGCACCCAGCAGCTGTAGATACAGAGATCAGGGAACACCCCCCCCCCATCTATAACCACCACCTCAGAGAGGTTCTTGCACCAATACTGGCTCACATCAATACACCCCCTCAAGTACCTGCCCCACCCCACCCCACCAGAGTCACTGGGTCTGAGGCACATGGTGGGGTTAATGCTTCCCCCGACCATGACCACCTTCTCATACCCATTCATACTCACCCTGTCCCTGCTCCCATCCAGGCCCCATTTTCTCAGCTAACTGGCCTCCCTTAGCTAACCTGCAATGCTGCCAAGACTTTTCTTTCTAAAACATAACTTTGAACCTGCCCTTGCTAAGCAGCCTCCTGGACCCCAGACTGTCTTCGGGCAAGGTCTCCATATCTTAGGATTGACATGCAAAGCCCTGCTTGCTCTAGCCCCCAAACCACCTGTGCAGCCTCCTTTCCCACCCACACTGTGACCCTACCTTGCAGTCCTTTCCCCTAGGCAGCTGCTCCGCTGGCCCTGGGCCAGTCTTCCCAGCACTCAGCCCAATCCACTGGACTCTGCCATTCTCAAAGACCCACCTTCTCTGGGAAGGTGTCCTCTCCTCTCTTCTCTGCCTCAACCCTGATGGTAACCACTGTGGCCTTTCACCATGCACCCCCCTCCCCCACCAGCCTCCTTGAGGACAGGGACTGCCCGGCTTTTGTTTCATCCCTAGCTCCCCACTCCAAGGTAGGGGTTCAGTCCGCACGTCCACTCTGTGAGTGAGTGCTGACGAGGCCAAGGTCTTGAGTTCCATACCCCTCAGGCCCCTTGTCCTTCACTAGGAAAAGCCCTACTCAATGGCCATCCACTTGACTTCAGGCCCCACGAGGAACAAGTCCAGGGTGCACAAACAGTTCAACTTGATTCAGGCCTGCTATAGAGAAAACAATTCAAGTGCAGACCCCACTGACAAGGGGTCAGGTGTGTCATCTCCTCACAGAAGAAAAAGCAGTGGAGTCGATCCATCTTTCAACAGCCCCTAATGGTACTAAGCAGCATGTTTAGCTGTTATTTCAATAAGCCCTATTAAGACCCAATTTTCTTGGGTCTTCTTTCAGATTCTGCAGCATTAAAAGCCTCACTGCTTAATTACATTAGGAGCACCTGTATATATTATGTGCAATAAATCAACTTTAATTTACCACCACACAAGGCTATTCATCTTCTCTGGGTTATTTATTGCTCAGTATTATTGGTGCTGAATTGTATCCTGTCCGCTGTAAGGAAGAACAGTTGGGGTAAGAAAAGCCAAAGCTGTATTTCAGAACGCTCCGGGATGCTGATCACACATGTACCCAGCAAAAAGGAAAGAAAAAGAAACATATAAGCGAATCTTGGCAATCTGCTCCTTGCTATTTTCCTAAAACACTCCCCAAACATTTTGATGTTTTCTTTTGCACGCATGCACACACATACCAGTTACCCACTGAAACAACACAACCTGCAGAACAGGCCCACAGCTCTCGCCGCCAGAACTGGGTGTGGAACACTGGCGTAGCTGCAAACCCGGGAGGCTCCCCGGGCCGGAGGAGATGAGTGTTCCCTCGTATGGTGCTGTCCCCAGTCCTAACGTCAGGACCTGATAGCTATGATGGGCAGCCATCCAGACCCGGCACACCAACCCGCCTCCCAGATAATCCGAGGCAGAGGACACCTCTCTTTGTGATGACACTGGGGTCCTTGCTTCTTTAAGGACAGGATCGACCCTGCTGTCAAGGAGTCACGAGGTTATCTGCAGACCCCTTGCACCTGAGACATAAAACACAGATACCTGAATCCCACAATGGAGAATCTGATTTCAACATGCCCAGGGAAGCACAGTGAAGCCCCAGAACCACTATCCAAAACCCCAGGAGCAAGGCTGTCATCCATCACAGAATATCATTAACACAGCTAATGATGACACATCTGAGAGTGACTTCCGACGCCCAGCCAGGCTCTTGCGTCAGCCCTTCAATTTCCATTCATCATCACAACCACCCCAAAGTTGGTATTAACACTATTACTGTCATCCCTATCTTCCAGATGAAAAACTGAGACCCAGAGTACCATCTTTCTATTATACCTGGCTGGGCAGGCTAGTCTTGTGTCTACATTCTCAACCACTAGGCCAAACTGCCTCTCCAAGGCCAGACAGCCCACACCAGCTCCTCCCAGACAACAGCACCTTTTGTTCTAAATAAAGGGGGAACAAAAGTCACCAAGACATCGCAAGATCCACTTCCAGTCCATAAAGCCATCCAGGTCTCCCAAGTTCAATGTCTAAAGCTACTTCATGGCAATTGCTGGCAATAGCAGGGTCCTGTCTCTGAACTTCCCACCGACCCCATCCAGCTAGCTCCAGACAGGAGCCGGCCACACCACACTGCAGGGTGGTCAGCATCCCTACAGCATGGCAGCCAGGCCACCAGAAGCAGAGGTGACATCACCGAGCGCCACACAGCCTCCTCATCATCATCAAGGGGAGCTGGGATGGAGTCTGTGGCACACAGCTGACTTCTTTACAAGCGCAGTAGCAACATGCAACTCTCATTTGATAATTTACCTTCAATCAGAGCCTAGGAAAATCCCTGGCCAACCAATCCCACCAGACAGCGTTTGCCAGGCTCATCTTACAGATGATAGAGGGGAATAAAAAGGAAAAGAGAACAGCAAAGTCCCGGCAAACAAAACTTTTTTTTTTTTTAATGAATTCACTTCAAATAAAAGTCCATTCAGCGCATGCAGAAAAGCCAGTTCCTCTGAGCGTCAAATGTGTGTGTGGGATGAGAGGGCATATCAGACTCACGAGCTTGTAACCAAACTCTTGAGGCCCAAGCACAGGACAGCCAAGAACCCCCGGGAGCAGAGTCACTCTGCTAAAAGAAGCTCCCACTCTGAGCAGCCCACAGTGATGCAGGCCTGGGTGGAAATGTCCCTCTCCTGCCCCTTCCCTTAACCACCAGAGAGGGCTGCCAGGGACCAAGAAGAGCAAACCCAGGGCATGAGACTGGTCACCAGAGGGAGGCCAGGGCCTGCACCAGGGGACTTTTCCAGGCACCTTTCTGCTCTTGAATTCCATGACAATTTCACTATCCCAGTTCCAGTCCACAGAGAATAGAACCTCAGATCACACACAAGTCTCCTTCCTTCTTGTGCAGACTAGAACAACGAATCTCAGCTAGGTGTGTTCTGCCCCCCAAGGGACACTGGCAATGTCTGGAGACACTGCCAGTTGTCACAACTAAGGAGAGACTGCTGCTGGCACCTAATGTTTTTGTAAAAGCCAGGGAGTATCTATCCTACAGCTGCTAAACATCCTACAACATGCACAATGCACCCCCACGTACAGCAACAAAGAATCATCCAGCCCCAAATGTCAACAGTGCCAAGGCTGGAACCCCTGGGCCAGATAACTGACAGTAATTAAACACACACATAGCCTTCCCAGAGCCTTCCACTCGCTCCCAGAACCCCACTAAATCAAGCAAGAATTAGAAACCAAATTGGTGCTGTCTATGACCTGGACACTGAAATCCACCCTGGGCCAAGAGCAGGGGTCTGTCCTGATGGCAGTCAACCTCCCTCAGTCTGGTCCACAGTGCCCTCAGACAGAGGCCAGAGACAGGGAGGACAAGGGGGAAGAAGCTGGACCTCTGACTGTGAGGCCAGTCCTCAACTGAGCAGACCCTAGGGGTCAGTGGATGATCACGCAGAGAAGAGAAGAGGGCACAACTAGCCTTCCAGGGCCCAGAAGCCTAAACCCCATGCTGCAGCAAGTCAGCAAAACCAAGGGACTGGTATGAGGCTCGGTTAACTGCGCAACCCCTCCCTGTCCCAGCAACAGGCAGACCCAGACTCACTAAATAATCAACACTGAGCCCTTAATCAACACACTTGATGCCAGAAAATTCGATCTGTTCCTAGAGCCACCACACAGTCTTATTATCCTCATTTTACAGATGACACAAATGAGGCTCAGAGAGGTTATATAGCTTGGCCAGGCCACACAGCCAGAATTCAACCCCAGACCTATTTCCAAAGAACAGGCTTTATCTCATACCACTTCACCCCTCTCCTACTAAATGTCCCACCAAGGACAGAAGGATGGAGGAAGAAAGGAGGAGGGAGTCCCAAATCCACCCGGGGCTCCTCCTGCTCTTCCAGGTTCTGGCTCTGGCCTGCTCTCTACATGAATGCGTCTTACGTGCATAATCTGGCCACACCTATCTCATCTCCACAATCCCTTTAGGATGGCACAACAGTAGACCTGCTACAGCCCAGGTGCAAGCACAGCCCTCTCATTTCATTCATTATCTGCTGAAACTACATCCTGCCTGCCCTCTAGGCCCAGGCTGCAACTGCTTATAAATTACAAAAGGAAGCCTAGGCACTTAGGCCAGCCATGTGCACAGTTGTGAAGGTTACAGACAACAAAGCCGAGGCTGGGGAAGAGGCTTTCAATGCCCCAAAGAAGAGCAGAAAGACAGAGAAGCACCATAGCCCACAAGTGGAGCTCAAACACCCAGAACAAACCACCAAACACTAAACATGAACAACTACAGAGAAGATGCACTTGGCCAACTGAGTCACAGCAGAACCCGAGACTCTGGGCTGAGCCTGCACCTTCACAGCCCTCCATCTGTAAACACATGCCCTTCTGTCCCAATGCACCCCTTCCCCAAGGGAGGGCAAGAGGGAATTGTGGATGGGACAGTAGGCCAACAAGTCACAAGGCACCCAAACTCTGGTACAGGCAGTCCTCAGGCTACAAACGAGACAGGTCCTATAGGTTTGTTCTTAAGTTGAATCTGTATGTAAGCTGGAACAGGCTCATTTACCTATTTTACCTATAATAGCCTCCATTCACTAAGTGCCAGTCATACATAAGTCAGAGGTTTGTAACTCAGGGACTGCCTGATCAGTGGGACTTCCAAAACACACAGGGCACTCCCCATTCCCGGGCTGTGTGTCACTGAGGGATGCAGGTCTCCGATCACCCTCTCACACTAGCACTGCAAGGACACCTCCTTGGGCCAACAAGATGAGGCCCTTCAGAAAGGTCCTGTTATGAAGGTTTAGCAAAAAGAAGAAAGAAAAGAAAGAGAAAGAGAGAGAGAGAGAGCAAGGAAGGAAGGGAAGGGAGGGGAGAAGAAAGGTAGGTACGTTGCTTTTTAGGGACACTTACTTGCAAAGTACTATAAGGACCATAACTATGGAGTAAAAGAGATTGCTTTTTTTTTTTTTATTTCCACTGCCAAGAGAAATATTGCTTGGAAACTCTGCAGCGAGAGCCGGTTCTCTCCGGGCCACCCCTCTCTTGGTCTCTCTTTGTTCCCTGGGCCTGCTCTATTCTCTGAGCATTACACCCTAACCCACAGGACCCATTTTGTACTCAAAGAGCTCACCTTTCCTAATTCTGTTTGTTCGCTTTAAAAAAAAAAAAAAAGGAAGGCAGGTTTACTGGGAGGTCATTTTGCCTTAGGAAAGGAACAAATTAAGTCGAGGCCCACTGTGGGCTGGGAAATACATTCTCCATCAGACCAGCGACCTTGGGGCCTCCAGTGTTAGGCGGGAAAGGTCATTGGCATGGCAGCCCCTTGTTTACAGAGCCCAGATACCAATGACACGGTCACCTCCGAGAAGCACAATTAGCAACGCTGGCACGCCAACTCTTTTATTGGTTACCCCTTAAACACTCCAGAAATCCGTCCAGTTCCTTGCAGAGTAACAAAAACAAAGGTGCCCTCAGCAGGAGGGGGAAGCCAGGACTCGATTATGAGCAATTAGGGAATCAATGACTCTCAGAGACACTGATTTAGACCAGCAGTTCTTATTAGCGACCCTCCAGGAAAATGCAAGGACACACAGCTTCCAGGAGAGACCAAAAGTCGCCACAAACCACCTTCGGACTCTCCCCCTAAAGCACTTTAAAATGCGTGCTCAGTCTGAAAATGTGTTTGGGAATTGTTTTCTTCCTGCCAAAAAACCAAGCGAAACGACAGCGATTGGTTCTGTCGGCCCAGGAAAGTAACTCTCTCAAAAATCCCAGAAACGGGACGAGGAATTAGGCATGAGTCAAAAGAAAGAGAAATAAAAAAGGAGGAAAAAAAGGAAGGGGAAAGAGAGGGAGGGATGAGGAGAGAGGGAGGGGGAGAGAGAGGAGCTAATAGGAACAGCATGACCCTTTTCTAGGGATCGAAAAGAGACTGGTCTCCACTCCCGCTCCACTGGATGAAAAGGTATTGAGTCATGTGACAGGAAGTGTCCGTTAGCATTTTTTAAATAATATCACCCCCCCATCCATCCACACACCTGTTCGGGAAATCAGAAGACATACAGAAAGTGCGCGGAGCCTCTGCTAACTGATAGGCAGTGGAAAAAGAAAACATTTCTAAAAATATAATGATGCTTGCTGGGAAACTAGGGTTCCATTGACGCAGAAATTCCCAGGAATACCCCTTTGGGGAGATGTTCCTGTAACTGTTTTTAAACGTTCAGTTCTATAGCATGGAATTCAAAACAACTACTGAGTACACAGAAGCTTCCCAGACACAACTGTGGGGGCCCCCGAGTCTCCTACGAAAACTTTATTTGAAGGTTGCTAATAACAAACAGCTACGCGTACTGCTCCGTGGCCTCTCCTGCAAAGTGTTCTCCACTGCTCTCTCTCCCCCTTTCTTTCTGATTTTGTGAATACCAGGAAAGCTGAGATAAGGTGGTTCAGTGTGGAAATATGAAAATGCAAACTAGTCTCCTAAACAGCACCCAGCCCATATCCACACCGAACTTCCTCTGTATCTGGCTCCTTTGTTTGGTTTTCTGCCCAGTTGCTAATCTATTTGCTCTAAGCTGTTAGGAGAAGGCAAAAGAAAACAGAAAGGCTTTCTGGGGGGGGGGGGGCCCTGGTAACCTTGAACCCAAAGAACTCTCCCTCACCTGATAATCCTGCTACTCTCAGAGTCTGTTGCAATTTAACCTTGAAAATAAAGTCTGGCCATTCCTTAGACTCCCCTTTACACTGGGCTGGAGGGCTCACATCTGTAGTCCCAGCACTTGGGAAGCCTGAGGCAGGAAGATTGCTGCAGCCCAGGAGTTCAAGGCTGCAGGAAGCAATGATGATGCCATTGCACTCTAGCCTGGGCGACAGAGAGAGACTCTGTCTCAAAATAAATAAAAAATAAAAGTTGAAAAAACGAAATTTCTAAGAAACTGAAGCCAATCACCTCCCCCTTCCTGCTACAGAGCTTCCATTCCAGAAAGGGGAGGGGTTCAAGAAAGAACAAATCCAAGAACTGAGGGCTATGAGTTCCCTAGCTTGGCTAAATTGTTACCCAATTTGCCTTTCCCATGCAAGAAAGGCAGTTTTCATTCTAGCTCACTTAGGGCACAAGGTAAACCTCTAGACTGGAACTTTTCCCATCACCAGCAGATTCGGCTGAGTTGGATTTAGGGGCAACCTGTGCCAACAAACCACCACCACCCACCAAGGCAGAATGCGCCTCATTTCTATCATGACAAAGAAAAAAAAAGCCCTACCCTAAGGGACAAACAAGAATCCCATCAACTTAAGGACTTCTCAGTAACTGTCTCTTAGAATATTTTAATGATACACTTTTTATTTTTTAAGTTAGGGTCAGTGTTTTATATGTGATCACAGTCACTTAGAAAACCATGCATTTTCCAGATTTCAAAGTGGGCTGTGACTGAACAGCTGTAGGGAACAAAGTTGTCAAGAGAAAAAAACACACATACGCACCTCAAAAATACATACACAGAGCACACAGGTTTATTTTTTGTTTGGAGTGAGAGACGCATCAGTTTGAGTTCTGGGCCACCAGCTGCACTGCAAACTTTAGGGGGGCTGGGGGAGGACACAGGCAGGTGCAAGCTCCAAGGATAGCGGAAATGAGGGCCACCTTTGGAAACCCTAGAGCCAGGCGTCACCAGGACAGCCAGGACAGGATGGAGGGCCCAGCGTGGCCAACTCAGCTGACTCCTTCATTAAGAAAGAGGAATATTTCAACATGATGAAAAGAAACCAGTATTTAGACAATGCTCAACTCAGGGGGCCCCTTTAGAGAAGCAAAATCTTGGGCCGTGCTCATCCAGAAAATCAGAGCAGTGGGTTTCCCTGTTGAGAAGTGAACACTTATTCTCCTGAATATTTGTGTTGGCACGTGCGTACCCTTTAAAGATTGTTTACTAATACAGAGCAATCAATATTTTCTAACCCAGGGGTCTCTGGACAGAAACACAGTCCTGCCGGGCACAATGTGAATGCTCCCCACGCGTCCCCACCAATTCCACCCTCTGTGCAGCAGCCTGGGGCACACGTGCCCCTCACGTACCTGGACTCTGGGTCAGCACCACCTGCAGACATGTCCAGGGGGCAGGCGACACGCCTCCTCTGGCCCTTTAACATCTTTCACTGGGCTGACTCTGGAGCCAGATTTTCTCTTCCCATGGTTGTTCTGGGGCCTGGATTGGATGTTGTGTTGTGTGTTGTCCTTTCAGGGTTGTTTCTGGGTTAGGGGGTTGGGAAGAGGCTATTTCTTTCCCTTTCTCTTGCTCTTCCTTTCTTTCCTTTGTATCTTAATACATTTTCACAGGCTCTTTAAGCGGCTTCAGGCTTGGCATCCATCTCAAACACATCTATAATGGATGGGGAGCCCAGAATCTGTTTCTGATTACAACAGGCAAATCAAGTCCCCTGAAGTTGGGGATGAGGAGAGTGGCAGGGAGTAAAAGTTATGGACTCTTTAAAGGGTCAGCGGTACAAACCGACTTCTGCGTTCTGCCCACAAAGGAAACACTTCAGCCCCAGGGGCCGCCATTACTGACTGACCCTGGGCAGCCTCCGCTTATAAACTTCCTAGCCGCACACTCAGGGAGAGTTTACAGGTGTGGGGGAGGGGGTCCACCCCAGAGACACAGGACTTTCTAGACGTCCTGGTGAGTTTGAAGGAAAAGAAAAGGAATGGGAAGGGGGCATCCAAGGCCCCTGTACCCACCCCCCCAAAAAGGCCAGCCCCCACACAGAGGACACAGCTGCAGGAAGATTAAAAACATTTTATTGTTTAAAGAGTCACAGAAGGTTGCTGGACATGGGCAATTTAAAATTAAATACAACTCTCGTCACAGACGTTTGCAGTTAAAAGTGAACATGGTATTTTAAAAGCCAAATCACCTGGCCAGAAGGACTGCTGTTCACTCGGGGACCCAGATGCCTTCTCAATTATTAAAATTGTAAGCTGGCCACCCAACGGCCCTAACAGCAAGTCTCCTCCACAGCCATTTCCCCGGCAAAGAGAAACAAACAAACAAAAAAGCCTTGCCCCTCGCCCTAGCATCAATTAGATGCTTGGAGAATATTTGATCACTGAGGTAAAAGACTCAATTACAAAACCTTCAGAAGGATTCTCAAGGAACACCTACCTACGGTGACAGAGACTTACACAAAACCAAAAGAGAAGCTAAAATATTTCTCCTCTATCCGCCCCCTACCTACTCCTACCCTTAGGAAAGAGAGAAGAGGGAGGAAGCTGGGAACTGGGGACGATGCCGCCATAAAATATCGATTTGGAGACCTGGACACTTATTTGACATAAAGCGACATCATACACTCCTGAAAGACAAGCTGGCCGCACAAAACGCTGCTTTATCATCTCAGCAAGAATTATGGCTCAGGAGGCCGGCACTAATTTTAGTATCAGATTTATTATGCAGCAGGAGCAGAATCCTTCAGACCTGTGTCTCGTCTCTGAGCGCAGTAGACTAAACCGCCTTCGGGATGGCTCCTCGGAGGAGGAACGCAGCTTACAAATAGAAACTTCTGGGTTCCTAATATCCCAGAATCCTTGGGAAACACGAGACTGACCCTGCATGTTACTTTCTAACTCTCTCAAACCTTTTTGGGTGCTTCTAAGACCCTCCTCAGACTAAAAGGCTGAAATACACATCTCAGTTTTTGTTTGAAATGAACCCAGCACAGACGTGAAACCCCAAGGTCATCAGGCAAGGGTTACACCCACATAGCCTGAAACCAAACCCAGGAGGGACAACTCCTAGTCTCCCCTGCTTTGATCTCAAGGGAAATAAAGCCAGGGAAGTCAAAGCCAGACAAAATGAAAATGTTGATGTTCTCGGCCAGTCACTTCAACCTCCCCCGCATAAACTCTTACCTAAAGACATGGAAGATACATCTCCAAGTAGTTTGATCTCTCCCCGGCTTCCCTAACTCCAGTGTCCGGGCATCTTTGTGTCTGCTCTTGGCCTTGATTTTTGTCCAAGTTATCCTACAGAGAGGATTCTCACCGGGTAGGCTTGGCAGATGTCGGTCAACCTGACTGCTTTGCTCCAGAAGGCCCCCTTCACACAAAAGGCCTCACTGGGGCAGAACACGCCCACCTTTGATGGGTTTACCTCTCACACGTGGAAGCAGCTCGTAGGCCTCTCCCAAGCACTGCTGCACTCGTGGAAAGACTGAAATGCGGTATATTGGGAAACAGGCTTTTTAAAGCATTCTCTGGAAAGCAAGATTCTAGCTCGGGTTCTGCTCGAAGGAAGAGCTAAATGGAGCGGGCTGCAACGGAATTAGCCTCCGAGAACCGAGGGATAAAGGGAGAGTGGCAATACCAATTGGCTGGAAGGGATTTGGAGAGTAAACGAAGAGGAACGTTTGGATTGCAAAGATAGAAACAATTCACTCTGCATCGTTTTCAGACCCACAACAGTCTTGGGAGTTCAGGAGGGAAGTATTATTTATCAGCCCGCCAGAGAAAAGGGAATGAGCCAGCCGCATGGGCTCAGAACTGGCTCGTGGTGGCATCACAGGTAGCGGAGGTGCTGAGGACCAGCTTCTATTGCTCCCTCATGCAGGGATCTCTACATAAGATCTGGCTCCTCATGACTAAGTATGGCCTTCAGTCCTCTGGTCCATCAGGGACTGAGCTGCACCACAAATTCCCATGGGATGGACACAGCCCAGCAAACACTAAGCATCCCAGGGGCCCTTCACACACCTGGGATGATATTGCCAAGATCACTTCTGCGGGGGTATTAATTTCACTGCAGTTGCACGTGCCTGACTCAGCAGGCCACTCAGCAGCAAGACCACGTGTGTGCCTCCCCTTGACCTCTGCCCTGGGCCAAACTCACCTGACAGCCCCTGCACTATAGGTGCTCTTTCCCCCACACCCACCTTATCTGGTCATCCTCACCCTGAAACTCATTAGTGCCTCCCCAAGGCCTAAACCTATGATCCCCAGAGCAGGCTTTAGACTCACAGGGGTGTCCAACTCTTTTCTTTTTTGGCACACACTTTTAGAAGAGTTGTCTTGGTCCACACATTAAATATTCAAACACTAAGCCGGGCAAGGTGGCTCACCCCTATAATCCTAGCACTTTAGTGGCTGGATCGCTTGAGCTCAGGAGTTTAGCCTGAATAAGAGTGAGACCCATCTCTACTAAAAATACAAAAACTTGGCTCGGCGCCTGTGGCTCAAATGGCTAAGGCATCAGCCACATACACCTAAGGTGGCGGGTTCGAATCCAGCCCAGGCCCTCCAAACAACAATGATGGCAGCAACCGAAAAAAAAAAAAATAGCCAGGCATTGTGGCGGGCACCTGTGGTCCCAGCTACTTGGGAGGCGGAGGCAGGAGACTTGCTTGAGCCCAGGAGTTGGAGGTTGCTGTCAGCTGTGATGCCATGGCACTCTACCCAGGGGGGGACAGCTTGAGGCTCTGTCTCAAAAAAAAAAAAATACAAAAACTTTCCAGGTGTTGTGACAGGCACCTGTAGTTCCAGCTACTGAGGAGGCTGAGGCAAGAAGATCACTTGAGCCCAAGAGTTTGAGAGTGCTGTGAGCTATGACACCATAGCAACTCTACCAAGGGTGACAGAGTGAGACTCTGTCTAAAAATAAATAAATACTAATAAAAGCTGATGAGCAAAAATAAAGAGATCTGTTTTCCATATCTGACACCAAAGATAAGTGAAACAGTCCTCAAATCATCCACGTGTGGCCCATAGGCAGAGGAAAAAGACAAAAATTTGTATTTGTGTTTAACTCTTTTCCTCATCTTGTTTCATTTTTAATTATTTAGCTTATTAGGAACATTTTATTTTAGCAGAGAAATACATGTGTATCATTTATCAATAATTATGCGCTGCAAATTCAAAGTTTACCCAAAGGGCTGCCTCTGCCCTTTCTGGGCTAGCACTCCCCATCTCACTCAAGTGGGACTCAGGACTCTGCCCACCCAATTTCCCCGCTCACCTTTCACACTTCCTACTTCTCCGCTAACCAAACTACCAAGCTGCTCTCCAGTTCTCAAAGAATCTCACCTCCATCCACTGGTCTCTGTCTCCACCTCTGAGAACTCAGCCATGTCACCCTCTTTCTCTCACATGGATCCCTGCAACAACTTCCTTATTATTCATCCCCTACAACAGCCTGGGGCCCCACAAGCCACTTTCCACAAAAGTCATCAGAGTGATCTTTTCATAACTCACAACTTACCATTTCCTATCCCTTCTTAAACCTTCTTAAACCTGGGTGGTGCCTGAGGCTCAAAAGAGTAGGGCACCTGGCCCCATACGCTGGAGGTGGCTGGTTCAAACCTGGCCCTGGCCAAAAAAAAAACCTTCTTAGACTCTCTTTTTTTTTTTTTTGTAGAGACAGAGTCCCACTCTGTTGCCCTTGGTAGAATGCCGTGGCATCACAGCTCACAGCAACCACCAACTCCTGGGCCTAAGCGATTCTCTTGCCTCAGCCTTCAGAGTAGCTGGGACTATAGGCGCCCACCACAACACCCGGTTATTTTTTGGTAGCAGTTCGGCCAGAGCTGGGTTTGAACCCGCCACCCTCGGTATATGGGACCAGTGCCCTACTCACTGAGCCACAGGCTCCACCCACCTTCTTAAACTCGTAAGTGGGTTCCCCAACCCTGTTAGGACAAGACTAAGACCCTACCCTCGTGTGCGGTCACCTCTCCCCTCTCCCTCCTCAGCCTCTGTGTTCTAACCACAGTCCCTCAGCATATAGAATGCACCTAAGACTTCCCTCTCTAAGTTCATGCTTTTATGCACCCTTTAAGCTCTGCCTCGATGTCACTTCTCCAAAAGGCTGTCCCCAAACCCGACAGGAGACCTGATTTCCCTCCTAAGCTCCTTTTTAACACCCAGTACATCCTTGCAGCGTTCATGGAAACTGAACTTTAAAAACAAATCATGCAGTGAGTTGTTCAATGAATAGGCCCAGTGCAAACTCAGTCAGTGCAAACTCCACCAGGGCAGGGGCTGGGTGGTCCTTGTCACAGCTGTACTGCCACTCCCCACCTGTGGGGCAGGCTCAGGATTGGTGCTCCATTCACTTACTGCCTGATGAGCAAATCAATCTTCCCCACCCTCCTCTGCACGTGACACTTCAGCCCATAAGGAATAGTGGGCACACCTCCCCCCAAAGCCCAGCTGCCTACCTGCTCCCACAGTTCTCTCCACTTGGAGGATCTCCCCAAGATTCAGCTCTTGGGGCCTCTTCCTCCATGAGGCCTGCCCTGCTCAGTCCCTCCTCTGTGCCCCTCCTGTGCCCTAGAAGGCCACATTCATAACCTTCTAGAGCACGTCCTGGTTCTAACACCTGCCTTCCTGCTGGCCTGAGAGCAGCCGCAGGGCAGGCTGGTGTCTGACCTCGTGCCCCCTTTCTCCCGTCCCGGTAAGGGGCTTTCCACTCTACTTCTTCCTCGCAGCCTCCCTTCCAGGGCGTGACAACAGTATGACAAGTCCTAAGCATTTTCCCACCTCCAGCACCTCATCAGGCCTGCCTTGAAGAGGAAACCAAGACACGGCTGCTGGACAACGGCTGTCCACACAAGACTGGTGTCCACAGCTCACGTGGGCAGTGGCCAAAAACATCATGCACCTGCCCCCAGTTCAGACAGTTCCTGCTGCAGACACAAGGCATGAGAAACAGGTGTTGGTGCAGACTTAAGACCACCTCGCGGAGGGGTGGGGGAAGGAGGATTTAGTGGGAAAGGAAGCAGTAAAAAGGCAGAACTTGGTCTGCCAAACACACTTAGGAACACTCTGAAACAGCAAATGGCCTTTGATCAGCTCTGTCTCAGTCAAGCAAGGCTTTTGAATTTCAGATAGTACCAGACATGGGTTCCAAAAATGAATGTGGGTCTCCACGTCGAATGCAGATGGGTCTTCTTCTTCTCCTTCCTTCCCTTCCCTGCCATGAAATGGTTAAGACGTCAAACAAGGGACACCCTGGTCCCTATCCTGTTGGTTGAAGTTGAGTAGTGCCAGCGCAACAAGAGCCTCTGGTTTGAGACCGCAGGCAGGACAGCCCAGCACAGACCTCCTCTGCTCTGGAGGGTATCCCGGGGCAGCCAGAGTGCATGCCAGGGGTGTCCAACCTTTTTTTTTTCCTCTGCTGCACACTGGAAGAATGAGAGTTGTCTTGAACCACATATTAAATACACAAACACTCACAGAAAGCTGATTAGCAAAACAAAGGTCTGTGCCTACTTTTCATGATATCCAAATATCACAAATAAGCCAAAAAAGTCCTCACAAAATCGGCATGCGCCCCAGCCTCCAGGCCACATGTTGGATACCCTTGTAGTGCTGAGACCCTCCCAGTCATCACCTGGGCCTCTTCATCACCTTAAGTACCAGACCACACATTTCAGGCAGGCCTGAACTCTTTGACCACAAATCTCCCACTGTTGGAAGCTCTGTCTAAATCAGAAAGGCAATCTGCAGAGTTCAAACGTTTTCTCAGTGAGGACCCATCTGGTCCATGCCTTGGCTAATGTCTCAGGGACCTTCAGCCAAATCACTACGTGGCTGTTAACAGTAAAAGCAGCCCCTGCGTATAAAGTGCTACCCACCTCCCAGGTACTCCACGAGCGCTGTCTCATGTACCTTCCAACGACCTTGTCCGGAAGATGTTACTATTTTATTAGCCCATTTCATAGATCATGAAATTGAAGACTAGCAAAGTTCAATAAACTCCCCAAGGTCACACAGCTAGGAAACTGTTAGGCCGGAAAGAAACCCTAAGTCTGCCTGTCTTCCAAGCCCAGTCTCTTAAACCCTAAGCACAGCTGCTTCCCACACATACACCCTCATTCCTCCTCCTCGGCCTACAGATGGGGAAACCAAAGCACAGAGCTGCAAGGCCATGTGCCCAAGGTCACGTTCAACTAATCAGCACCGGCCTGAGAAAAAGAAGGCAGGTCTGTCCTGCTATGCCTGAACATTCACACCCAGGGCCAGCCATCCTCCCTCCTACCCCAAACCACCCCATCAAAAAGAAAACAACCAAACCTACAGGCCGCAGAAGACAAACCTTTAACGTGATCCAGTGTGAGGAAAGCAGTGTGACCACAAGCCGGGGAAGGTGGCTGCTGTAAACCCAGCCCCGGCCCTGCTCTCCAGTCTTGCTCTTCCCTCTCCTTCCAGAAGCACCTGTTGCTTTCCTTTAGAAACCAGCCCCTGGCGTATCTCTCTGCCTGCCTAAGTATCCCTTTCCCTTGTAAGCCCAGAAACTTTCACCAAAAGGAGGCACACGCAAAAAGGAGCCACGTTGGTGACAAAGAGTCGAAGCTACCTCATCAAGCATCCGAAGTCTGAACTGGCTCCTAATTAATATTAACCCTCCAAATCAGAGTCATGCTTAGAGACTCCTGGATGAAGAGACACAGGGCGGGAGGGGAGTCTCCAATTTTCTTTTTACTTCATCTGGAAAATTAAGAGCACTGCTGATTTGAACAAGAAATCATCAAGGAAAGTAATCACAACTCCACACGGCCCATGACTCGATGGACTCGGATGTGCAACCTGCCACTTTCATGTGCTGAAATTAAAAAGACTGTGGCAAGAATAGCAATGATGGCACGGGTCTGTCCTTAGGAAACAGAAAACCCCCTACAGAAGACGCTACAGATCAGGCAAGAAATCGTCCTTGTTTTCCAAGATAAACCGAAAGAAAACTAGCCGAAGACTCTGCCACCACCGCCCTTCTGTAAAGGGTGCTCCCCCAGACTCTTGCCCTCCAAGGATAACAACAGGACAGTGAGCGCAGAGAACAGGAAGAGGGAGGGGCTTCTGGAGACCCTTCACTCCACACCCAACACTTATTTGCTGTTTCTGCATTAATTACAAGAAACTGCTTCATAGCCTAGCGATCACTTAATGGAGCAGCAAATATGGCTTTTTCCCTATAATTAGTCAACGTAATCTACCGCTATTTCCCTCCTCCTGGCCACCCCTTTCTCTCCTTCCCTTTCCACCCTCTACACCCTAACATTCCCACGCACCCCAGCCCCTGCCCGGGATCCACTTATAATCACAATCTTGTTCCCTGCTCCTGGCAACACCCAGGAAATTCCACCCAATGGATGACAGACGTGAAGTGGAAGCGCCTAATGTGGAAAGAGCAAGGCACTGAGGACCCACACATGGCGGGTGCCGTAAGGTCTCCAAGGGCTTCTGGGCAGCAGGTCTGTGGGTCAGGACCTCCCAGGCCAATGCCTGGGAATGTCGGTCCTTCCCTGAGCTCTGCCACTCTCATTCCTACTCTCTTGATGGAGTTCGTGGGTTTGTAGATCAAAACCCAGTGTTCCATATCCCCAAGCAAAAGGTTCTTTGAAAAGGTACCTCTTGGCCCCAGTCCCACTATTCTCCCTCCCCCGCTGTCCTAACTCATAGCCAGGACTCTTTTATTCACCTGAAGTTACTCCTTCCTCTGACCCCCCAGCCCTGGACTCCCAGTTTCTACCAAACATCAAAGGAGCAAAGCCATCTTCAAAGGCTGTGGACACCACTAAGGTTCCTGAAAAAGTGAAAATTGTTTCTCTGTCCTTGAAAATGCAGGTTTTGGGAAATGAAGCCCTAAAAAGTCCTTTTGCCTGTGTATGAAGGCACACGTTTGTCCCTCCTCCTCCATCCTTAAGAAACATAATATCCCCTTAAGTGAAGGAGAATGACCTCCCCTTTCACGGCCTGCTTTTCCCTGCCTGGCCCTCAGAGGGCTTATCAACTAACTTCAGATATTCTCATCACCAACGACAGCAGAGCACTTGGTATCTTTCCCATTTTTAAGATGGTTTTTAAAAAATTTTCTGCTTATGGAGGAAAGGATGAACATTTTCAAGGTGTCCACCATACACCAAGTGCCATTATTTATATTGTCTCATTTAATCCCCATGACTCTACTGTACACACTTTCTAGGTGTAGCTAGAAAGGCAGCTCAGAAAGGCTGAGACACCTTCCTAAGGTCACAGAATTAGCAGCAATGCCCAATATCAAACTAGGTCCCTCTGAGACCGAAGCCTGTCCTCCCGAAATGACATGACTCATTTGTCACAGCACATACACCTGTCTGACTCCAAGTTACACTGAACTCTACCCAAGTCACATATGCGTAAACACACATGCATACACGGTATGTGTAATCTTTCGTATTTCTTAAACATTACATAAGAAAAGACAGGTAAGGCAGTAGGGAGCAGCGCTTATAATTCCCCAACTACTAAGTCGGACAGGCAGATGGCATTTAGCCAAGGTGGCCAGAGGACATCACCCTTCTTAACACTGTAACTCACGAATCCACGGCACTCACTACGTGCCAAACACCATGTTATAAGCACGTTATTATGTTAACCTCTGTAATCCTCACAGCAATATCTCCATTTTACAGATGACAAAACTAAGGCACTGAATATTTAGATAACTCGGTCAAGCAAAGTAACACAGCTGGTTAAGTGGCAGAGCAAGGATTCTAACTCAGGCAGCCTGGTGCCAGAGTCCATGCTCTGAAGCACTAAGCCGCACATACCACCTGGATAGAATGCAATAGGAATAATAGTCAATGGTTAAAATGCAGGCTGGGCCGGGCACAGTGGCTCACACCTGCTATTCACAACACTTTGGGAAGCCAAAGTGGGTAAATTGCTTGAGCTCAGGAGTTCAAGATCAGCCTCGGCAAGAGTAAGACCCTACCACTACTAAAAGTAGAATAAAATAGCCGGGTATTGTGGCAGGCGCCTGTAGTCCCAGCTACCTAGGAAGTTGAAGCAAGAGTGAACTTGAACCTTCAAGAGTGATTCCTTGAACCCAACAGTTAGAGGTTGCCATGAGCTCTGATGCCACAACACTTAACTCCAGGGTGACAGAGTGAGACTCTGTCTCAAAAAGTAAAATAAAATAAAACAAAACAAAACAAAATAAAATGGAATGCAGGCTGTGGTAGTGGCCAGCCGACATTTGCAACTTTGTCTCCCCACATTCTCTGGCCCTAACCTGTAGCATGACACAAAGTCATTCACAGGCTGGTTCCATGATTTCTCCATCACGAACAATCATTCTATTCAGTCTCTCCCATCGATACTTGAAACAAGAGCCCAGAAGGCTGGAGGAGCAGGTCTCCAGGGCCCCTGTCCAGGGAGAGATGTTTGAGAATGCTTGAGTTCAAACCCACAAAGCACTTGCCTGACATTCGGGGGTTTTGTCCAGATAGCCCTGAAAAAACAGCCCAGGGGGTCCGATCAGCCTCACTCCATCATCTCTTTACAGCTTGGGGAAGCAGCCAGGTGACTGTTTCCACAGCACCTTCTACTCTAATCCTCCGGGGTCACCATGAAGAGGGGCAGCTTGGAGAGCTAATGCTGGGAACACACCACGCAAACAGGATGATGTGGCAGTAAAGGCAATCACAACACGCCAGCGTGGCAGCGTGCCAAACACAAGCTGCCCAGGCAGGACTTGCGCTCAAAAGAACTTTAATTGAATTCCTTTAGCAAGTGCAGCAGAAAAATTCATAATGAGGTTCCCCCACCCCACCCCCACCACGTCGGTCTGTTCTATGTCAGTTGTGTGAATCCAGCAAAAAATCATTTTTAACAAGGATATGGGACGTGTATGGACGTTCCCCTGAACATCATGTACAGCAGGGGAAAACAATGATCAAATCCAAGGATTTTTATTTTCAAAGCAATTTAAGTAAGGCATTCTGCCATAATCAGCTTTACTACCCCTATTAGTGCAGGAAAACAAGTTCTGAACCTGGCTCCCTAGTGAAAAATGCAAAATTTGTATAATTAAAATTATACTTGTGAAATTCAAACACACTTTAATTTCCTAAGGGCCCCCTAATCAAGTCAGAAGTTCGTACTAAAACCAATTATCTGCTTTGAAAACAGAAGAGGGAACATATATATGGAGCAGTCTTGTGGAGATTCACCACCCAATTCTTTCCCAGGTTCAAGCTTCCTAATTTGATCGTTCCCCAGGTGGAAGAGACAAGATGGTGAACCTACTGGTTAGTTTTGAGTAAGCAGTATACACGTGAACGGTTTTTGTTTGCCCCTAGCTACAAAGGACATATTTGAGAGCTATGGCAGAGGGAACTATGTTGAAAGGGATAAAAGAAAAAAAAAAGTTGCAACAGTCTCACTATGTTGCCCACCGTGGCGTGCCATAGTCACAGCTCACAGCGACCTCCAACTCTTATTATTTTACCAAGCGATTCTCTTGCCTCAGCCTCCCAAGTAGCTGGAACTACAGGCACACACTTCAACCCCCGGCTATTTTGTTATTGTTGTTGCAGTTGTCATTGTTATTTAGCAGGCCCAGGCTGGATTTGAACTCACCAGCCTCAGGTGTATGTGGCTGGCGCCCTAACCACTGTGCTACTAGGGCTGCTACACGGCAGTTTTTTAAATACTTGTCCATTACTACTTAGAATGGTCACTGGTTTTTGGTTTTTTGTGAGACAGACTCTCACTCTGTCGCCCTGGATGGAGTGCTATGGTGTCCTAGCTCACAGCAACCTCAGACTCTTGGGCTCAAGCAATCTTCCTGCCTCAGCCTCCCAAGTAGCTGGGACTACAGGCACCTGTCATGATGCTCAGCTAATTTTTCTATTTTCAGTAAAGACAGGCTCTCATCTTGCTCAGGCTGGTCTCAAACTCCTAAGTTCAAGCAATCCTTCCACCGCAGCCTTCCAGAATGCCTGGATTATAGACGTGAGCCACTGCACCCAGTCACTGTTAAGAATGTACTAAGATAAAGTTTACACCATCCTCCTTTCTAAAAGCAGTTCGCAACAGAGCTGGGTACTCGAGGTCTTTTCCTGTAAGTCAGCAAGACCCAGGAATCTCACGTCCTGCACCCGAAATGAGCAGCTTTTCTTGAGTAACTGGAAATTCTTGCACAAGAACAACATGGAAATACAGAATACTCTCCAAGACACTAAAATATTTAAGAAGCAGTTGTTGCAACGTTCGTTTGTATCGCCAATATGAAGTGTTCCTAGTCTGGGGCCCTTTGGCGGGGGAGGCAAAAAGAAAAAAAAAAAAGGCTGTACACCAACAGGTTTTCTGGGTCCCTCTGGAATTCACAACAGCCCTCTGCTGCTGGCCCGGCATGCCACCCACCCAGGCTCTAGCAGGTAACCAGACAGTAGAACAAATGCCTCCAGGTTTCAAACTTTACTTTCCAGCACGTAGGAATAGAGGAAATAAAAGACAGAACCTGACACACGTGGCCTCTCTAGGCTGGAGAACACCACAGTCGAACTAACAGGGTTTGGTGCTAAAACTTTCATTGGAAGACTCAGGAAACAAATGCACGCACGCGCACACACACACACACACACACACACACACGGGTGCCCACGCAAGCAGGCACAAGGAAACACTCAGCTGAGAGCAAGTCATGGGAACCGCAACTTGGCTGGCTCCTTGCCTCCCTCCCATCAGAGCGGTCACCTCATTAATGTCACTCAGCATCACATTTTGCTACACTGGGTCTTTCTGCACTCTGTTCCCCTTGGCAGCCCCAAAGCCGGCTTTCCATTGTAAACTTCTGTTCTTTAGGAAACTATCAAAAGCTTGGAGGGGAGGAAGAAAAAACTTTTATAGGCCCTCCAACCTCCCTCTTTCCCCTCCTCCAGTTTCTTCTCTTTGGGGCTTTATTAAACATGGATACACGCTCAAATCATGCTCTGAAAGTCGTTTACACTACGTCAGCTTAAAGAAAAAAAGATCGCAATGGTCCGTTTATTTGCAATTGCCCAAAGAGAATAATTCATTTCGGTGGAGGGTATATATGAAGCCCTGAATACATTCCTACACCTCATTTTCTGCCCCTCCAAACAATAAAAATATAAAAACGCAGATGAAGAAAGGCCCCAAGGTGGCAGGAACGAGAATCTCTTGACCCCTGAGGAATGTATTCTCCTAGATCTTCTGAAGCACTCTCTCCCCAGAATGCATCATCAAGACCATTTTATTAGATTTTTCTAAACCCTTGAAATCGTCACATAATTGAAACAGAAACAGCAATTTAGAGCTCTTGAATGGATTTCTTAAAAAGAAGACTGTGCTTTCCCAACAATGCCCCCCACCCCTTGGCCACTCTCACCCCTAAACCTAAATTTAAGGCTCTTGCACACAAAACCCCATTTATCTTATAAATCCTCCTCTGCCATAAAAGTTACACATTCCCCTAATGCCTTAGATTTCAGGACGTTTGAGAGAAACTCATCCCAGACAACAGGCTAAAAAAAGAATCCATTAGCATTAACTTGCCTGTCACAGCCAGTGACAAATAAATGAATGTGATGCTTTCAGATCAGTCATTGGTAGAACTACCCCCAGGCAGATAAAGAGCAGGACTGGGAGAGAGGTGGCTCCTGGGGAGACCTCTCACACAGCAGTGTCTTAGCTACTCCCTCGCCTCTCCCCAGGACTTTACTCTCAGAGGCAGCAAAAACACAGGCATCAGATACGGAAAAGGAAATGAATTCCTAATGCCCATCGAGCACCCCCAAGATAAAGGCAGCATGCTATCTCGCCTCAAAAGCCAGGACTGCACGAGCAGGCCAGGGCACTGACACAGAATTGTCCAATCTCAACGTTCCGCTCTGCCCCTGGAAAGGGGCAGCAGTGCCAATCAACCCGTGAGCTGCTCCAGTGAGGTCCCCCTTTGATGTGGGCAGTGCCATCTTTGGCGACAATAACAGATAACCAAAGCTTACACTGTACCTACCAGATGCAGGTGTCACCCTATGCCATTCATACTCCTTAACTGGCTAATCGCCTTAGCAATTCTATGGTGAAGATACAGTTGATGCCCCATTTAAGAGGAAAAAAACCAAGGGGCAAAACCATTAAGTGATTTGTCCCAAATTCCAGGGCTGGTGAGAGGCACTTAACTATACTAAATGGGATCTTAGAAATTAGACAATAGATGACGACTCGAAGCTTCCCAGCCAGGTTATAAGAAATTCTATTTCTCAGCCTGAGCACTTTATAGTGGGCCAGCAAAGTGGGAGAACCGGAACTCTACCCACTCCCGTCGGCAGCAGCAGGGATTATGGGCCGACTTTGGTCCCAAGGCCAACCCTAACCCTTACTAGTTCTGTGGTCCTAGGAAAGCTATTTATCCTCTCAGGCCTCGACTTACCCATCTGTCAAATGGAGATAATATCAACTACTGCAAAGGATCACTGTAAGGATTAAATCAAAGGACATTAAGTATATAAAATCTTAGTTTTGGGTCTATAACACACTAACTCACAGTAAGTGACGGTCATTATTTTTTTTAATTAGGATTTTTCTTTTTGATTATTCAAAATCTCAGAACTATAAAATAAAGGAGTATAGCAGCCAGGCATCCACCCTAAGAAGAACTTTCCAGAAGGGTGGAAGCTTGGCACTATCCAAAAAAGAAAGGTGAGATGAGGAATAACTCATCCCATGTGGGACCCAATGGCATACCTGTCCCAGCCGGACCAACCATCTTGGGTTGCAGCTACAACGACCAGATGTGGCCCTAAGACCATACCTGCTCACTTCACACCACGCGGAAAGCAAAGATGGTGATTCCAAACACGCAGATCCCCATAACAAGTGGCCACTCAGGCCAGGGCAGCCCCAAGCTATGAAGTCACAGGTCAGACTGCTCTGAGCCACAGGAGATTTCCATAATGAGAAGTGATATTTTACTATCTACAGGCAGTGAGGTCATGAACACAACTTAGGCAAAGACACGGTTTCAAAGTCTGGAATTTTGTCTACATCGTGGTCCCTTGTTAAGGAGGAAAAGAGAAGAAAGGAGAAGGTGGAAAGGAGAGAATGAGAGAGCTCTCTGTAGGCTGCCACACCCCCCAAGAGCGGGCTCCCTAAGAAGGTCTCTGGTCAGTGTGAATTCAGGGTAAGCCATGACAAGTCCAGGGTAGAAGTTTCTCCATGAAACTGCATCTGATAGTCCTACCAGTGACCCAGCTTCTACACAGGTCCAAGAGTGCCCTGAGCCTCCCATGGAGCATCCATGAGCCCACCCATACATACTACAGGCTCCTCAGAGCCCACCAAAGAAAGCACAGATGTATGTGCTTTGCCCAGCCCCCACCCAGGCCACATGCCAGACCACTCTGCAGGACACACCCTTTGTGTCAGCTGCACCCTGGCCTTTCCTGCCATTCTTTCTTCCTACCTGCTCTGCAAGATCTGGGGCAAAGACCACCTCCTCCTAGAAGCTTCATTCTCCCTTCCTTGAAATGCTGTTGCCACCTCCTTCACTGCTCCTCTCCCAGCCTTCACCATCTCACAGGTCACCCCTTTCTCCCAACCTACAGTTATACCCCAAAGGTGTCTCCTCTGTCACCTTCCATTCCCTCCATCTCAATGGAAGCATCTGGTGTACAAAAGTGCAGTCGTAAGAGCTAAAGAGATTTTTGAACCTGGTAAAATGGGCTTTTGCCCTTTGAGTTTATTGTCCAGTGGAGACAACAAAGCAGGAATCCCAAAAAACCATAAAACTCAGAGCCAAGTGCTTATTAACACAGTCCCTGGTGCTGAGCAGAAACGTGATAAATAATTACTGGCTGCTCAAAGTACCCACTGACTGTATGAAAAGATAAAGACTTCTATCTGAGAGTCTTAATCCTGCAATCAAAAATAAAGTAAAATACACAGTCCACCCCACACCTACCACTGCTCTCCCCTGGCTGTGGCATTCACACCTGACAGCCAGTTACGAACTTACCTATTTGCTACAGCAAGCACTCCATGAGGACAGGGACTTCATCGCACTTGCCACACTATCTGTCCCCAGAACCTCACATGGTCCTGGGCACACAGTTGGCGCTCAATAATATCTGGTGAATGAATGAGTGAATGCCGAGCACACCTAATGGAGGCGATGTGCTCCCTTTAAGTTTTTACTGATTTATTATTATTGTTGAAAAGGACACAACCAAAGAAAAGGTAAAGTGCTGTGGAAATTCAGAGAAAGACGCATGACAGCTTGCAAGAGGGACAGCTTCATGGAAAAGGTGACAATTAGGCCACACTTTGAAGAGGGGTCTGCTGTGTGCAAGAGAGAGGACAAAGGGCAGTGTGGAGACCAGGAACCACAACAGGGCTGCGGGGCTGTTCAGACAAGGGTGAGTGCTCAGTGTCAAGGCAGCAGAAGGAGAAGACTTGAGACAGAAGCCAGAAAAAGACTCCGTACAGACCTTGAAGGACCTTCAGTAGCAGGCTAGGAAGTTTAGACTGTGTGCATCGGGAATCAGAAAGCACTGGGGGTTCCTTGAATCCCTCCAAAAGTGGGTACAGCACACACAGAGGTAGCAATTAGCAAGGATCAGACGAGCGCTTGTTAAATGAACATACTAGATCAAACCAGAGGAGAGAGACGATGAACTGTATCTCCCTTGTGCATTCTCGGGGCTTTCGACCAAAGAATGCTTGGGTTTAAAAATTCAAAATAGGACATGAAGAATGGCTGCTGCCTCAGGGGGCACCCAAGATGGTCAGCTGGCTCCCCAGAGACTGCCTTCCTCCCCCTTTCTCGGGAGGCAGAGGCGGCTCACCTGTCTGCCAAAAAACATCTGACACAGAACACAGGAGCTTCAGCGTCCTAGGAGACTGACCTTAACAAAGAAACGAAAGCACGTGAGGAAAGGCAAAATCCAGGGAAAGGACATTTGTAGGACAAGGTGCCCCTCCTCCTGGAGCGGACACCTGCTACTGACTCGGAACGCAGGAAGGAGCAGAGCTCGGCGGCAAGAAAGAAGCTAAGCCACTAATCCTCCAAGGTCCTTGCTGTTGTGGAGAAGGGCTGAAGCCACACCGCCACATCCTTGCTGGGAACGAGAAAACCCACCAGCAGGTCGGTTAACGGTGGCAGCCGAGATGACAGCTGCAGATCATCCAAGATGGCAAGATGTTCAAATGACCCGACCCACAGCAGCAAGGGAAGGCCAGATGCCGAAAACTCACCCTTCGCCCTTGAGAAGCTGCCAAGAAACCACTCCCCCAGAACAGGAGGTGTGCGTGTAAACGCTCAAGCTGCCATTGCACCCATCTGGATACACGCTCAGCAGAGAACCTTCCAGAGCCCTGAAGCCACATCAGAAGACAAGACGGGAAGAAGAAAACCTGGCTTCTAGCTCGATCCTGCCACAGCTCAACTGTGTGACCTGCAGCAACCAACATAACTTTACAGGGTAGCAGCCACCTCTGCTGAGGAGGAGGCCGACTGGATTCCACTCATTCATTTAATTACTGAATGCCAACCGTCAACAGCTCCCTGCCAACAGCTCCCTGCCATCAGGGAGCTTGCATTCCAGTTAAGATTTTCCTTTGGCTGGCTCACCATTGTGATTTTTTTTTTGTATTCTATTAAAATAATTCTATGATGATATTATCAGCAGATATTTGCTGGGTGCTACTTTGGTACCAAGCTCCCAGCAAGGAATTCTGCATTTATCTTTAAAACGTCTCCACGTGGTAGGGACTCTATTTACCTCTCTCTTTGACAGTGGAGGAAACTGAGGCTTGGAGGGCCTTCAGTGACTTGCCCAGGGCCATTAGCTGTGACCAAAGAATGGCCATTAGCTGTGAAGGCAAAGAGAAACAGGCTGAAGAAATGAGATCTCCCTGGATCAGCAGATAAGGTTCTGGCTTCTAAAACTTAAGGAAGGAATTGGCGATGGAGAGGAGGGGGGAATGTTTTCTTACACACAAGGATAATTAGGACAGATGGTGAGTTACACCCAGACTAAAGTATGCTAAGGAGTCTCCTGGTTCCTCCACACATGAAAAAGAAGCCACAAGCTGGAGCAAAACTCTTCCAGGCAGCCAGCACTTCATTTAGCCCAAAGGGAACAAAGAAAGGATAGGGAATGATCGATCCCTGTCATCATTTCGCCAACGGCTCCAAATTAAGTCATCTTTTTAGAGGAGCATGACCATTTTAATTTTTAAAAAGATGAAGGGGGGGAAAAACTCTTACATATTTTACAAAATGAAATAATCATCCGGAGAAATAGGAAGACGAGGAAGGGGCCTATCTTCTTCTCCTGATCAAAATGTACTCCTCTAATTAACGGCCACTAGTCTCCGAAGAGTCGACCCTCGACTACTTAATAAAGCGCCATTATACTTCACTTGAGATGGGAACATTTCCATCGCAAAGGGGGACAGATGAACTACGGGATTCCAAAACCCTTCCTTCGGTCGCTCATTAAAATTCTGGTCAAAACAGAATTTTATTTATACGAGACGTTAAAGAATATTATGACAGGACTAATATGAAATCTGTTCTTCACTGCCACGGATTTTCTTTCGTATTACGTTACAGTTTCTTTCCACCAGTCTCGTTTTAACACCTCCACGGACTATTTCTCTGGCGAGTGTTTGCAAAGGAGGAACAGCCAGGAAAGCAGAGAAATGAATTTTAACTGAAACGCACGCTGACATATCATTTACAAGCTCCTCACCCAGTCTAGGAGGAGGACCCTGCACCCTGCCACCGTGACCCTGACATGAAGACGCAGAAGTTTTACTGAAGAGAGACAAACAATAAATAAATAAGGCCTGAGTGAAAAGTTCTCCATTCCTGCCAGCTGGGTTTTGGCCCCCAACACTAACTGCAGACCGAAATACTGGTAGCCAGGCTCCAATTTTATTGGAGAATAACCGCAGACAAGGAAGGCACTTTCTCCCGACTGTCCCAATTCCTCAACCACCACACAACCTGGGCCAATATTGCGATGCCTTCCTGAGGTTGAGCAACCTCCAGAACCATCTGAAAGGCTGGCCCAAGGGGTTGGATGGAGAGATACTACGTGACATTTATCAATGAAGAGATAACATCAAGGAGGGAAGGGAAACAGCCTAGGCCCAAGAACAGGGAACTGAGAGTCCTGAGATTCTGGCTGTGGTTCTCCTAGGCCCAGCCCATCAACCTGAGTTATCTCCAGTTCCATAATCCAGGGGCCATAGCCCAAGGTACCCCCCACAGGACCACACACAGGAGACAGGTGGCCTGGGTGTGTCTTTCGGACCTCCATTTGTGCCCCAGTTTCCCCATCTATATGATGGAGTTAACACGAACACCCACTTCATAGGGCTATGTAAGGATTAAGTGGATTAAGACCCATAAAACCCTTGCAACACTGCCTGCCACATAAATTCAATTACTCGATCTTTCACGGAATCGGTGTGAGGGCCTAACAAAAATAACACTAAAAATAGCCAGTAACACTCATTCGGTATTACCATGCCCCAGGTCATTTTTTTTTTCCAGGCCATTTTTTTTAAAGCATTTTGCCTTTATTAATTTATTTAATCTTCAGGAAAAACTCTACAAAATGCAGAAAACTAAGGTTCAGGGAAGTTAAGGGGTCTGCCCAAATTCACATGGCTAAGGAGTGGCACAGTCAGTGACAACCCTAAGAGCGAGAAAACCAACACTATAAATGGCTGATGATGATAATGAGTAGCAAAGGCCCCTGCCACATACCATGCTCTTCACAAACACCTCCTGAGGGAGCTATCCTCATCACTCCCATTTTACAGATGAGGAAACTAAGACAGAGAAAACGTGGTCTGCCCGGGGACAACAGTCTCATGCCATGGGGATTCAGGCTGCAGCTGGAATTCAGAAGATTCAACGCACAGCAAAGTCCTTTGCAAAGTGAAGTGTGCCATAAAAAGCCAGGTATTATTATTATTAAATCCCCCGAGCTCCGTGGAAAGATATCCTTCCCTAAATGATTTCATGTTAACTCATATCTCTAAGTCTGTCAGTTCACTTATCAACAGCTCAGTCTTGGGTTTGGGGCTTGGGGGGAGAAAAGCACACTTTGACAGGTTTGAGAAATACTCTGTCTCATTTTCAAACTGAATGCATCACTGAAAAACCAAATGGTGAGTATGTTAAAATACTGCTTTCCTAGCTTTAACGTTGGGGGAGAGGAGTTAACAAAGGGGAGAGGAAAATAGGTCAAACTCATGGTTTGACCAAGTCAGGGATTTTTCCAGTTTCCCTCTAGGGTAATCTGATCTAAGTTCTGAGCGATCAAATGACTAACCTGGAAATTTGAAGATTCACCCTTATGGAAGAAACAGCAATTCTTCCAAACCCAGGAAATGCTGCTCATTCTGGGAAGCCTTCTGAATGTGAAAGACTACTCGTGGTTTGGAAACTAACTAAAACAGTTAAGACAACCCCCAAATGTGTGCTAAGGACAGAAATAATCTAATCTCTTTAGTTCATTAACTCCTATCATTTGCTTAAGCGTTAGGAAGAAAAAAATACCTTAAGAAAATATTTCATTCTATTTACTGAAGAAATTGCATTTTCTTTTTGAGAGAGAGAGAGAGAGAAATCATTAGCAGCCTTTAAACTGAAATTCTCAAAATATCATCCACCTATATTAATATGCAAAACCTTCCTCCCTTTACATAATTAAAAGGTTCCGCTTCTGGGAGACTATGCTTAAAGAAATAAACCAAATTTGCTAAAGCCACAGCCCTTTCCCTTTATGACTTATTTAATACAAATCAGAAGCTTCAACTTTTTCCCCTTCCATCAAAGAATGTTAAATCCACAAGAAGCAGAAAAAGTATTTCTTGCCATGTTATATGAGGAACAAAAAAGTATAACTAAAAGTGAAAATCTAACATGTAAGCCATAAGCCCTTCAAACTGAACCTAGGCATCGTGCAGCTGTGTTCTGCTCCCAGCCACACCTGGCAAGCTCGGCAAACACTATGTTAACTACACACTTCTAAAAAAGTGAAGCCCCATCTCGATTCTCTCAGCAAGTCTTGTAGTACCACTCTTACAAGGTTACAACATTTCCAGAACTTCACCCAGCCACCAACACTTACGTAAATAAGAAGCACTGTTGGTTTCAAGTGTGCCCTGATTTATCCAACCAACCTGAAACGAAGACGTCCACTGCTTCCTCTGAGTTAGGGCTGTGCAGATCTATTGAAGATGGTTTTTTCCAAGAAAAGATAAGCTGTTTACTTCAATTCTACTCCTTGCCACAAACTCCAACTTCTAAGGCCGCAAAAGAGTACCCTCCAAAAGAGGAGTCACAAGGAAATGTTCGGCTTTTCCTGATACAATCTCAGCAATGCTTAAAACATAAACACAATGCTTGCATAAATATTGCAATAGACGGAGCCATGTGCTCTCACGAAAGATCAGACTTATCCCTGCTCCCAAGTGCATGCTCAGAACCCACCATGGGATGGCTAACTTGCAGATGCAAGTTCATCCCACAGAGCTCCTTGCCTGGACTTTTCACCATCACATGCTGATACCCTAAAGGAATGAACGGCATATACCAGATTTCAAAAGTTCATTGCCAAAGTTCTGCTTGAGACTTGAAATCCTGGACAACCACCTCTAAGTGCTAAGGTCTTATCAGCGATTCTTCTACTTACCTTGGGTTGCGCTCGACGAGGAAATGCAACTTTGGGGTCAATCTGGGGAAAAAAGTGGAAAAGTAGGAGTTAATGTAGTACTTTGAGGAGAAGGAAAAAAAACAGTATTAATCACCTAATTATTAATCACTCATTTCTCAGGCTTATCACCCGGCTTTTAATAACTTCTCGGGCAATTCAAAAGTTCCTTCAACTTTGATCTCAACTTTAACCATCCCCCTAAAGATATAACTAATACAGCTAGCCTTTCTGAAATGTCTCACCATGCATTTCAAGTGTGTGATGTTCTTAATAAACCCAGATCTCACATATTCTTATTTAGGCAAGGGCTTCTTTTCCCACAGACACTGAATATTAAATGGGACCTGCACCTAATTTGTGATGCATGCCTGGGAGAAAAGACGGGAGGGAACATCATCATTTGGGGAAAAAAATCATAACCTGAAAATTAAATGTCAGTATTTTCTAGCAGGAGGTAATAGGATGGCATTTTTTCTCCCTGATGAAAACTAAACAACACAGGAGGGGAAGGGGATTCCAAAAATTTTTTTAAATCAAGAATATCCAAAACACTCTCCGTTGACATCCAACACAATTCAAGCACAATTCTGCTTGAATGGATTCACTAGTTTCAGGGAAAGCACCCAGGATTAATCGAAAAGATCATTTATTCTGTAGTTAGACCTCCGAAGTTTAAAAAATAATAATTTAAAAAGAAAAGGAAGCGCATGAACTAAATCTACCTGGATTTTACCTAAAATTAGAAAAGAAAACCCATCGTGGGGAAAGGTTAAAAAAAAAAAAAATACTGAACAAAAGAAGTCAGAGTCTGTGCAACAATTAAGGGAGTCCCCTACTCCAACCTCGATTTAAATGGAAAAACAGCCTCCATTCCAAATCAGACACTTGCAGAGCACATGATTCTCAGTCAGGGTCTAGCTTTTACAACTCCAAACAATTCCCACAGCAGCTTTTCAAGCTAACAGGCTGATTTGAGGGAGCAAAAGTTATTGCACAGATAAAAAGAAGAGAAAGGGAATTTTATTTTTTTTAATTTCCATTGTTGGTTTTCATGAGATTTCTAAATGTCACAAATCTTTGGGTACGAGTCAACACAGAGGGCACCAGGAACATGGCTACAAGTTATTTATTTATAGACTTTGGCTTTCCCATTAAAATTTCCCCTTTTTAAAAAGGAATTCTGCCATGGGAGGAACAAAAGAGTAATGCTTTGAGAAAAGTACTGGGTGGGGAGGTGGGAAACACACCCTAGGTGACAGGCCATTTGTTCCCTGACTTACATGGCCTAGAACCCCCCAACCAGGAAGACAGGCAAGGATTTACCGCTTTTGTTAAGGTAGTTGAAAGACCTAATGAAAGTCTCTCACTGTGTTTTCTACCTTTAAACGTCACCTGAGAAATGAGAGATTACTTTTTAAAAACTAAAATAGACAAAAAAAAAAAAAAAATCTCTGAGCTAGGAAACTACCCTTTCATACAGATTAACATTACTGCATCTACAGGTGTGTCCAGCACTGGCTAGAGCTTGTCTACAAGAGAAATACAACAGGTGTGGATTTTCCATTCTGTTGACCAAATGCAAGACAGAAGCGTCCTTTCATAAACACTCCCCAAAGGATTTTTTTTTTTTTTTTAGCTGATCAGCACACACATGTAATTGTGGGGTAACAGGTGAGGGGCAGGTCCACGGAAGGGCCAGGAGTGGGGAGGAGTCAGATGGCATAAAGAAAAAGAAGCACTAAAAAAAAAAAAATTTAAATCACAAAACTAAAAAGCCAATTCAGAACGCCTGTGGTGTGTGCCGCAGTATCAGCGAATGAAATCACGATGATGAGAGTTCTCCCGTGTGCAAAGTTTACACTCTGAGAGCTCTAAAGGAGAGGAGAGGTCAAGTTAAGCATGGCGAATCCCAACCGTTTGCACATCCCTGTCAACTATTTTTTTAAAAACAAACAAAAAGAAAACTACCAAAAATTAAAACATTAGTTAGTTAGGTACAGCTCTACTTACTGTATCTACAAGTCCTCTAGGAAAAGACTAGGGTACTATTTTGGATGTGAATGGCCGTTACCTAAACAAAGCTTTTAAGGTAACAGTAAACAAGATCCTCGTTTCCATGTCAATAAACCAACCGCTTCTGCCTCCTGCACTGAACGTTGAAACAAAGTCAAAAGCTAAGTTATACTAAATAATGGCAACCCAATCATGTCTACAAACAAGCAGGGAGGGAAAATTGTTGGCTTTGCACCTGAAACTGAGGGATCCAACCACCCGCCACCACAGAAACCAAGCAATATTTCTCCCACCCAATTAGGGAGAAGGGGTGAATAATAAATTCCCAGATTTGCTTTGAAATGACTTTCATCCTTAATTTTACTGGCTTTTTTGAAATGTCTGGCCGTGAAGTCAAGGACAGAAAAATTCTTCAGACATTCCTCATTACCCTACAAATGATTATTCCTGAAATTAAATTATCAATAAGTACAAAAAAGGCCCAGCCGAAAGCAATGACAAGTCCAGTACAATGACTAAAGCCACTAAGAGTGTTGGGGGTAGGGGGCTCTTTTCTGGGGGAGGGGGCACTGCATCTGATCTCTTTGACCAGAGAAAGAGGGTGAATTTGCAAAATCGATTCAAATACATGGAAGGTTGCCAGTTTCTTTTTTTTCCTCAACAACACCAAAGGTGGCTTGAAAGATCCTCTCAGTCCATTCATTTCACAAAAGAGAAAACTGAGAGACCAGGAGCAACCTGACCAAGTTCAGAACAGGCAGCTGGAACCAGAACCCCCTCTCTGGCCTTGTTCCACTACCTAACACAGAGAAATGAAGTTCCAGGCAGCCCAGCCCTGTCATTGTAAGACCCCTACTTGTGGCAATGATATAAAAACTGCAGGTAAATTCTTGTAGACTTAAAGGGAAGAGAGGTGAGGCAGGAAGCCAGCTCAGGAGCTAAATAAAACCTACAACACCCCCCCCTTTACATGTGTTATTATATGCAGACACTCTTTTCCCCCTTCCTCTTCTGACCTCTAACTTGAGTCTTTTCCCCCTTCAACTCTGGATTTTAAAAACTTCTTATTCTATAAAAGTACCCACAATCAAATGAAAAGGATCTGAGAAAAAAAAAAGGGAAGAAAAAAAATCACTTTGAAACCCCAAGGCCTTATCAGCCTTAGATTTCACACCATCTGGAGTCACCCACTGGAAGCCTGGCTTGGCTATGCCAGCGTCTCTCCTTCCCTTCTCAAACAGCACTCCAAATCCCAAGTGCCCCGAGAGGAACCTGTTGCCTGGACCTGTAATTATCACCCCCTCCCCTGCGTCCCACCCTGGCGCCCCCTCAGCAGTGAAGGCGCCCCCTCAGCAGTGAAGCCGGCTGTGCCTTCTCAAAGCCCATTCCCATAGTTGGTAAGGGTGTGCTGGGCTCAGCTGACAAAGAAAAGTTGCATTTGCTCTCTGATGGAGTTTCTCTGCCTGGTCCCGTGGCCGACAAGACAGCTTCTCCTAGAGCCCGACCCCCTCCTCACCAAGCCCAAGAATGGCAGCCTCCGAAGCTGCCGTGGGACCGGCTCTAAAAAGAAAACCCCAAACCCAGCCGCTGCAGCAAACTTCTGAGCCAACTCATTAGTTTGATATAAAAGTACCCTGCTCTAGCACAGAAGCGAAAAAAAAAAAAAAAAAGAAAAGAAAAAAAAAGGCGCTGTCTCTTTAAATAGGGCTGTCAATGCCCAGATCGTTCCTGAAAAGGGGCGAACAACAAACAACATCAACAACGATAGAAAGCAACCTACCGTCTTGGAATCTAACTCATGGTGGGGCTGACCTAATACTTTATCTACACTTGCTGGGTCTGCGAACGTGACGAAACCGAAGCCTCTGAAAGGAGACAAAGAGGGAGAAAAACAAACAAGAAAATGTGACACCATTGAAAGCAACAAGGAGTGAGACCTATTGCTGAACAGGGAGCAAAAGTTGCCCTCCACGCACCCCCACTCCCACTGGCCACCCCCAATTCCTCTCCTGCCTACAGCCCTCCACCTAGCAAGAAAAATCATCAAGGTTAAGGGGGGTAGTAGAACGGGGGCAGGCCGGGTGGAGGTAACTTGGAAAATGCTGGTGCCTCACTCTTTGGACACCTCAGTTTCCTCTCCTCCTCCCCTTCCCTTTCTTAACGCTTTGTTTTATTCCGAAGAAAGCCCGGTACTTAGAATGAGATTCGCCCACCTAAGAAGGGTCTTAAGAGTTTGGGGAGCTGTGAGTATAGAGGAAGCATTTTTTTTTTTGAAAAAAAACTATATGAAAAGTGAATGAAGCTGAATGTCATTTTAAACAGAAAAGAAGCCACGGGGAAATGACTTAAAGAGGAGAGATGGGTATCTCTGCATCCAGAGTTCACCCGCAATTAACAATAACCTCTGGGGTTATGGGGGGCTAGTGGGGAGGGAAGAATAGGGCGCCGTTCGAGATGAGCCGGAGCCCCATTCTAATCCGCTTAGCTACTTCCGAAGACACCTCCAAAAATAAAACTTAAACTTTGTTCTAAAATAAAGACAAAATCCAGAAGGGAATGGTTTACCTGGAGCGTTTCGTAGTGGGATCTCTCATGACCATACATTCTCTAATTTCTCCAAATTTGCTAAAATAGTCTCTAAGGCTATCTGTAGAGAGAGAAAGAGAGAGATGGGGGGGGGAGGGAGAAGGTGTGGAAAAAAAAAGCAATGCAAATTTTGATCAAGGACAAAAACCAAAAGTAGTTTTCGGTTGTTATTCTGTTTTGTTTTTGCATTTTTTGCACACGCGGGGGGAATTCGGCAACAGAGGTCGCGTAGAGGGCTCGGAAAGGATTTGCTATTAAAAAAAAATAACCTTGCACAGGAGAAGTGGGGAGCCAATGGGGGGGGCTCCTACACTGGGATAACAAAGAGCAATAAAGAAGCCAAGAAGGGGGGGACCCAGGCGTCCCCCCCTCCCTCCCTTACCTGGTGAGGTCTGCCAGCTCAGTCCACCGATAAACATTTTACTAGAGGGAGAAAACATAACAGAAGTGAGCACCGATGTCAGATCGGCCATTTTGACGTGTAACTTACAAAAGCTAAAAGGAAAGCGGGGGGGAGCGAGAGAGCAAGAGCCAGGAGGTGGGGTGGGGGAGAAGGTGACGGCGAAATGCAATCCAAAGGTGTGTAACTTCCACGGAGGGGGGGACGCGCGGGAAGGGCGGGGGGGCGCGGGAGATGCCGGGCTCCGCGCACCGCCGTCCCCGCCGCTGCAAGGAGAGCAAGCCCGAGGCGGCGCGGTGGGCAGCGGCTGGAAACTTACCCGGGGTCGTGCTGGGAGTCGTTGGCGCTGCCCGAGGTGCCTTGGCTCCCATTTGCCTCCATATCTGAGCCCCCCCGCCCCCCCACCCCCAAAAAACCGAGCCCCACAGCGATCGGAGCGGAGCGGCGGCCGGCTCCGAGCCCCGAGATCTCCGCTCCCTCCTCCCCCTCCTCCTCCCCCCCGCCCGGGCTCCTCTGAATCTCTCTGCGAGCGGCGGAGCCGGGGCAGCGGCGAGAGCCGTCACACGTGGGCTCGGCTTAGCTCAGCCCCGCTGCCTCGCACACCCCCCGTCCCCGCCCCCCCGGCCCATCCCCACCTCTCCCCCTCCTCCTCCCCACCCCCATCTCCTCCTCCTCCTCCCCCTCCTCCCCGGCGCACGTGGGGCGGAGTTCTAGAACGTCGTGTAACCAATGCCGGTGACGTCACGCACCCCGGTGCGGCCCCCGCCTGCCCGCGCGCGCACACACGCCCCCCGGCGGCCGGACCCGCGGGGGTGGCGCGCG
>CAUYTI010136301.1:0-26288 GCA_963575145.1 Galago senegalensis | reverse complement strand
TTATAGCTTGCCGAACTTCTTTCTGGGCTCAGCTCCCCGTCTCTGGCTTCATAGATTCTGATTCCAACCAGTTTTTCTTCCTTTGCTCAGGAGCCTCTGACCAGGGTTGCTACCAGTCGGCCATCTTCCCAGAATCCCCATATTTCTTCTCCTTTTGAATTAGGCTGATCTGTGAGTATGGTAGAAGTTTCATTATGACACCTCTGAGCCTAGCCGTAAAGAGAGCATGGTCTCCTGGAGCCCTGAGCTGTCTCATAGGAAGTCTCGCTACCCTGCTGGAGTGCCCATGCACAGAAGCATGAGACCATGTGGAGAGAAAAAGGAACCCAGCCGAATCCAGCCTTCCAGCATCCCCACCAAGGAACAGAGAAGAGGGTGAAGCCATTTGAAACCCTCCAGATCAGATCGGCCACTACCTGAACATTCCAAAGGACTCTAGTTGACTGCATGTGGAGCAGTCACCCAGCTTAGCCCTATGTGCACACCTTCCCCACAAGAGCCCTGATGTACTTATGAATTGGTAGTTCCAACCACTAAGCCAGGACAGTGTGTATCATGCAATAGATAATCAGGACAGCTCTCACGAAAAGTTTTCTGCAGATGGATGGCTGGATGGATAGATGGATGGATGGATGACTTACAGGGCCACTGTCTTTCCTAGGGGAATAATGTCCAAAGAGAGAGAGTAATTTGCCAGAGTTACTATAGTGGACATTTGTCTTTCTCTCCTCCTCCCCTAGCATCAGATCCTCTTTCTCCTTTTGGAGAATATTCTGCCATGCAAAATAGAGCCACCTCACATTACAGAAGCTGAAATGCTGTGTACACACCTCCTCAGCCTCCCTCAAAGCTGAAGCACAGGTGCAAGGGGCAAGGTCTCCCTGTCAGACACTCCTGCCTCAGACTGCGAGCCAGAAACGGTGCAGGCTCCACCCAGTGACGCAGGGAGCAGCGGCAGCAGGACCTTCCTGAGGCCCCGAGGAGAGGAGTAGTCCATCCCCAGGTTTCTGCCCAGTCCCATGGTGGGAGCCCCCTGGACAGCCCCACATCCAGCAATGTGAGCAGTTGCTTCTGTGCCCACCACAGTGTGATTTGGGGCCACTGTTCCTACTGCCACCCCTCTCAGGGCTAGGGTGAGCTACGCAGTGCTTTTTAATAAATTCCTTTTCTGCTTAAAGCTCAGAATCCTGACCGATAGTTACATACTTGGGTTTCTCTTTTTAGACCCTGTGTTCTGCATGAATAGTCTTCACTTGATGTCTTCAAAACTCAGGTTCTTCGTGGGAAATGCAGGAGAGTAAGGAGTAGAATTCCCCATCCTTCAGCTAAAACAGTCCTGCTTCTGTATTTGTAATACTATGATCACCTGTAAAATGTGCTTTGGAATAGTAGATCTCCTTCTAAAAAATAAGTTTGAAAATGACCACTTGCACATGTAATGGATTGTTTAGTGAAGAAAAAAGAACTAAGCAAGACAAGTGGCCACATAAATGTCACAATGAGCCCTTAAAACATATGCTCTTTGTCCCAGAGCATATATCCCCAGGGGTTCCTCCTAGTTCTGGTTTGTTTTGATAGAAGATTGAAACAGGATGTGGGGGTGGGGATGGTGACAAAGGCCGATCGCCCATGTACCTCTAGACCTGATTATCCTGAAGGTGCAGAGGTGGAGCCCCTGACACTTTTCTTTTGCAGTTTAATCTTCTTAGAGCATCACAGTGGTAGCAGCAGCTCCCTGCGAGGCCAGCAGACTGGTAGCCATGCCCAGAAGAGCCCATGAGGGATGATGGAGTCTGGACCTGTAACCCAGGCTCAACCCTGAGGACAAGTCCTTCTCAAGCTGGATTGTCCTAGGGTGTGTCAGGGCTACAAATATCTCCTGAACCAACCATCTGGCACTGTGGGGATGCCCTGGAAATGACGGCTATGTGTGTTGGCGTGTGCATGCGTGCTCACGCCAAGGTTCCATGCAGACCGGGAGGCTGTGGTGCTGTGTAGAATAAGCCTGGCTGAGAGCGAAGGCTGAGGAGTGGCATTTCCTCCTCATGCCCCCACAGCAAGAGCAGCCACTGGCAGACCAGTCGCAGCCCAAGTCTCTGACTAATGGTGCCTCTATGTCTGAGGATGGCCCTCAGCTCAGGGCACAGCCCGCAAGGCAGCAAGAGCCCCGGAGCAGAGGAGGGGCTGGAAATTGATGGGATCAAGTGGCCTCTGGGGTTCCCTGGGCTCATCATAGGAAAGGGAAATCCCAGAAAAGGCAAGGACATTCTCTTGACAGCAACATGAGGGCTCAAGCTGTTTTATCCAAAATTTTTTTAAGTATGACATTATTTTATGCTCCAAGCTAGAGAAACAGGAAATAGGTTACATACATTGTCCCAAGGTTGGAAGAAAATTTAGAGTGGCATAGAGAATAAGTACTGTATAAAATTTAAAATAGTTGTCTATTTTAAATAGCACATGAACTTTATGGACAACCTATATATTCAGAGCAGTGATTCTCAACCAGTGGTGATTTTGCCAATGTTTGGAGACATTTTCAACTGTCAGAACAAAGGCAGGGGGTCCTTATGGCATATGATGAGTAGAAGACAGGGGCACTGCTGAACCCCAAAGTGCATGAGCTCCCACAATAGAGACCCTCAACCCACAATGTTAGTCTGAGGCCGAGAACCCTGACTTAGGGCAAGAGACAGAACTTCCATCTGGTCAAGAGAAAACCAAGGGAAAAGACCAGAAATGAGTAAGATTTCTGGTCAGGGAGATGTGTTTTCTGGACTTGAATGTGCAGGAATCCACAAATTCTTGTTCAAGGCATTTCTGATAAAATGTTGCTGTGATTACAGGCCATAGAGAAGCAGTCAGTGAAAGGTGACCTGGAGCAATGGATCCACAGAGTCAAATAAAAGCACATCGTTTAACAGACTATGAAAAGGAGGAGCTGTGGTTGCATATAGTGATGAAACCTAGTTTTCCTGCCCTCTCCATGAATTGCCTTCCTCCACACGTCATGCCGATTGAGTTTTCTTCTCACAGTTTTGCCAAAAGCAAAACTATTCTCCCAACCAAGGCCACTTAAAGAAGAGAAGATTAACTTTTAGACAAAACTAACTTTACTAAGATATTTTATGTCTTTCTTTCTTCTTCCTACATGTGTTTATACATGAAAACTTTTCCAAAAATGTTTTCAGTGTGGCAAACCACCTTCGAAGGAAACCCACACGTCTGAACGTGGCTGGACGGCAACTTCTCTGTCTCTCCATCTGCTGACTCTGTCCCTTCCTGTGCAGGAGTCCTCTGCCACCTGACTCTTGTTCTTGTAGGGCTAATGGATGGCAACTTCTCTGTCTGTCCATCTGCTGGCTCTGTCCCTTCCTGTACGGCAGTCCTCTGCCACCTGACTCTTGTTCTTGTAGGGCGAATGCTTTTGCTTCAGGAGCCTTTACACTTTCTCTTTGTTTATGAAATTCTTAATTTCTGTGCACTGTATTGAGGTGAGAGTTTTTCTTGGTCTCTGTTTTCTACAGGTCCATTTAATCTGAAAACTTTCAGAGTTCCTTAATTCTGGAAAATTTACCTTCATCACTTCTTTAAATATTTCCTATTCCCAGGTTTTTGTTCTCTCTTTTTCTGTGATTCCTATTATTTGGGTGTGAATGTTTCTACTTTTATTCTTCTTATATCTTAGCTTTCTTTTTATGTTTCCATCTCTTTCTCCTTTCCTCCTTCCTACTGGGGAAGTCCTCATAAGCTTATCTTCCCAATTTATTAATTTGTTCTTCAACTACATTGATCCTATTTCTCTGACATGTCGTGTCCTTTATATCAGTTACCTTAATACCTAATATTTCCACTTGGTTATTTTTATGATTTCCTATTCTTGTTTCAAATCGCTGCCATAAAGTGTCTTGTGTTTTTCAGCCTATGTGTATACATTACATATGCGTATGCACTCAGCCCTCTGCAGCTATGGACTCACGTCTGTGGATTCAATTGACTGCAAATGAAAAACTGTTTTTTAATGAATGAACATGAACAGATTTTTTGCTTGTCATCATTCCCTAAATGCTATAGTATAATAAGTATTCATATACCATTTACATTATTTAGGTGTTTTCAGGGTTTTGGTTTTTTTTTCTTTCTCTTTTGAGACAGAGTCTCTGTCACCTTGCATAGAGTGCCATGGCATCTTAGCTCACAGAAACCTCAATCTCTTTGCTTTGAGCCATTCTCTTGCTCAGACTCCAGAGAAGCTGGAACTACAGGCATGTGCCACTAGGTCTGCCTAGTTTTTTCTATTTTTAGTAGAGATGACATGTTACTTTTGTTCATGCTAGTCTCGAACTTGAACTTCTAAAATCAAGTGATCCACCCACCTCAGCCTCCTAAAGTGCTGGGATTATAGGAATGAGCCCCAGTGCACAAACCATTATTTAGGTATTATAAGTAATCTGGAGATTATCTAAAGTATTTGGGAGGATATGTGTGGGTTGTACACCAACAAAATATCATTTTATTTTATTTTATTTTATTTTATTTTTAGACACAGTCTTACTTTGTCACCCTCGGTAGAGTGCCTTGGCGTCACAGCTTACAGCAACCTCCAACTCCTGGGCTTAGACCATTCTCTTGCCTCAGCCTCCTGAGTAGCTGGGACTACAGGCACTGGCCACAATGCCCAGCTATTTTTTGTCACAGTTTGGCCGGGGCTGGGTTCGAACCCACCATCCTCAGTATGGGGCCAACGCTCTACTTACTGAGCCACAGGCACCGCCCCAAAATATCATTTTAGACAGTGACTTGGGTGTCCATGGACTGTGGTACCCAAGGGGGATCCTGGAAGCCATCTTCCATGGATACAGGCGGACATGTACACACACACACACACACACATACACACATATCTCACACTTATTTAAATCCTCTGTCTGTTCCTTCTAATACTTTTGCTTTTGGTAGTATGTATCATGCAGTCTTAGTCTTTCTTCAAATGTAAATTTACTCCTTAAGTGTTTAATTTTTCTATCCTGTGAACTCAAGTTAAAAAGAAGATTTGGCAGATCGGCGCCTGTAGCTCAGTGGTTAGGGCACCAGCCACATACAGCGGGGCTGGTGGGTTTAAACCCAGCCTGGGGCAGCTAAACAACATTGACAACTACAACAAAAAAATAGCCGGGTGCTATGGTAGGCACCTGTAGTCCCAACTACTTGGGAGGCTAAGGAAATAGAACCACTTAAGCCTAAGAGTTTGAGGTTGCTGTGAGCTGCGATGCCATAGCACTCTACCAAGGGCAACATAGTGAGACTCTGTCTCAAAAAAAAAAAAAAAGAAGAAGAAGAAGAATTGACTACTGTGTGGACTCCAGCTCACGGAGGAAGTGTGAAGAGGCAGTGAGGGGCCCCGAGCTACCACCACTGTTCCATTCCCAAATGCTGACACTCCTCCAGTCCGGACTCACCTCTAACCTCAGGAAGAAGGGCCTGGGATGGGTGGGTGGCCATCCACTTTGGGAATCCATGTCTCCTCTGCTTTCTAGGGTTTCTTCACTGTTGGTTTTCAGGAAGGAGCTGCAGCCATGCAGCTGGACATCTGGCAGGAAGTGGAAGCTCAAGCTGCTTGATTGCAGCTAGAGGGACAATCAGGAGAGGGATGACGGCATGAAAGCAGAGCTGGGCTCCAACTTGTGAGGAACTGGACGGCTGGCTCTCGCTGGCCCCACCCTCTGTTCGCCCCTGAGAGCCTGCCACCCAACTTCCAGAAGCTGACACTCTGACTGTGAGGCCAGGCCTGTGTTTCCAGTTTCTGCAGCACACGGAGGCTGCCTCAGAATTGGCCAAGCAAGTAGCAAAGGAGGGGACGCCAGCTGTGGGCTGGACTCCACTGAGGAAGGCCTGGACCGGCGGCCACCACTGCAGTCAGGACTGGCCAGGGGGCAGGGACAGGGCCCGGGCCCAGGGGCTCAGGTTGCACAGACCCGCAAGTCTGGGGCAATACGGCCTTGTTCTAAACCACTATGGAGAAGTGTCCTCAGTATCTCTTTCCTCTGAAAAACAAAACCATTTTCTCAGCAACAAAAGCTCACACCTGTGCGCTGTGCTTTAAGTTTACAGACCAAAGCCAAGCCCAAGTGCATGTGTACACAACCGCTAAGCTTTTGAAACAGCCTGTGCCGGTGCCCATCTGCCAACAAGCTGCCTTTTAACCCTGCTTCCTTAAATAGCTAAGAGTCATCATTTTCAAAAGTTCATGATTTAGAGAGAATCAGAATAAATAGTCTCTTAAGCTTCAAAGTCTCTCACCCCAAACTTAGAAATGGATATGCCAGCTTCTTTCCTACTGCAAAAGCTCAAAATCTTCCCAACCGTGACCCTACATGCTAAATGCAGCTTCCCGAACACACCGCTCCAATACTTAAAACTCGGGTTGGAAACATTCTATTACTGCGGTTTATATATTATTATTGATGTGAACTTTTATAATGATGATATTATGGTGCCATGTCCTTCTACCATACACAAGATACCAGGATTGAACAGATTAAGAGTCATCACACATGGGCTACCAGGTGCCAAGCACTGTTCCCAGTGATTAACATAAACTCACTTACTTAGATCTTTCAACAAATAAAACAAAGACACCAGAGCTAATAAATAAATAGAGATGGGTGGGTGGACAGGTGGATGAATGAGTATATGGGTACATAGGTGATCAGTGATAATACACTAGATAGATAGATAGATAATTAAAAATGAAAAGCTGAGGCTACTGACTTGCAGACACAGGAACACAGGCTAAGAAGACACTCACTAAGGGGGAAACCTCTGACTCCTTAAAGTATTGGCCAGGGGAGGTTCATGTGGTTATTGCTAACTGAGGATTGAAATCTAATATTCTGGGAGGAGCAGGATGATCTGAATATGTAAACACAGTTGGCTAAAACAAACCCCATTGCTTGATGTTTAGAAGGTCTTCAGTTGGGACCAGTGAGTCTAGTGTCCCACGGCCACTGCACGTCCACCCTCCTTCACCAGCCCCTGCTGGTTGAAACCTTCTGATGTCTTCTGGGCAAAGAATGTTATTTTCCATTCCTTACAGCAACCTTTTAAGGGAGCAAAATTATTATCATCCTCATTTAACAGAGCTGGAGACTAGGGCATGGACACATTACCTGATTTGCCCAAGGTCAAGCTAATTCAAATCTGGAGTGTCAGAGCCCATAGTCTAACCTTTCCTATCAGCCAGGAGGCATGGGTCTAAAGCCAATTGTTGATGTACATTACTGATTTAAAACAATTCAAGTTAGTAAAATTGTATATATAAGGCTATTTTAATTTCAATTAAATTAAAAGAACAGGGCAGCGCCTGTCCCTCAGTAAGTAGGGCATCGGCCCCATATACCAGGCGTGGTGGGTTCAAACCCATCCCCAGCCAAACTGCAACAAAAAATAGCCAGGCGTTGTGGAGGACACCTGTAGTCCCAGCTATTCAGGAGGCTGAGGCAAGAGAATTGTCTAAGCCTAGAATTTGGAGGTTGCTGTGACACCACAGCACTCTACCAAGGGTGATAAGGTGAGACTCTGTCTCAAAAAAATAATTAAATGAACAATTAATTCAAAGAGTGTTACAATTAGTACTTTGAACACTAGCTTTAACTTGAGATTTGACTTTAATTTTTGTAAACTGCTTTCTCAGTGTTGGGTATTTTATGAAAAAAATAAAAGCAGGAACCAAGTCTGTCTCTCCACAGTTACACAGCTGCACCAAAGCCAGTCCTTACACAGCCCCATTCAGGGCCTGTCCCATTCTCACCGCTTCCTCTCACCCTGGTTTCACCTTATACATTACGTTCAAAACCTTTCTAATTGGAAATTGGAGGAACATTTTCTTTTTTCTATTGTTTATTTTATTTTATATTTTTGGAGACAGAGTCTTCTTCCTTTGTCACCCCAAGTAAAGTGCTGTGGTGTCATAGCTCACAGCAACCTCAAACTCCTGGGCTCAAGCCATCCCCCTGCCTCAGTCTCCTGAGTAGCTAGGACTAGTTTTTCTATTTTTAGTAGAAATGGGGTCTCACTCTTGCTCAGGCTGGTCTCAAACTCCTGAGCTCAAGCAATCCACCTGCCTTAGCTTCCAGAGTGCTAGGATTACAGGCATGAGCCACCCCGCTGGCCGAACATTTCTGATCACATTTGTTTTCCCAGCACTCTCTCTCCTATATCTGCAGATAATTCAAAGGCCTTCAAAAGTAAAACATTTCCTAGAGTTTGAGAAAAACAGTGACATGCTGCAGAATTTGTAACTATTGTCCTCTCATCTTTTAGGAAGGTTTAGTTTTAGAAATATGTGATATCTGACAATCGGGTAAATAAGAAAGTTGACTGAGCTGGCTAATCCAGTTTTGGGTTCCAAAGGAGTAGGACCCAAAATAACGTCATGTGATTTTCACATAATGAGTACAAACTGGTAACGAAGGGTATTCCAGAAGAGAAGTTCCCAAACTGTCTTGATCAGTGGCAGTATGATTTGAATAAGATACTGCTTTCCAAGATGATTTCTTTTTTTTCTTTTTTTTTTTTTTGAGACAGAGCCTCAAGCTGTCCCCCTGGGTAGAGTGCCATGGCATCACAGCTCACAGCAACCTCCAACTCCTGGGCTCAAGCGAGTCTCCTGCCTCGGCTTCCCAAGTAGCTGGGACCACAGGCGCCCGCCACAATGCCCAGCTATTTTTTGGTTGCAGCTGTCACTATTGTCTTTGGCAGGCCCGGGCTAGATTCGAACCCGCCACCTTAGGTGTATGTGGCTGGCGCCTTAGCCACTTGAGCCACAGGCGCCAAGCCCAGAAACCAACTTTTGAAACATTTTTTTCCCTAGGTATTTTTATTATTATAAATAAGATAAACACAGAGAATTAGGAGAGTATAATGAATTTCCATGTACCCATTACCTAAACATAACAATAAACATTTTCCTATTGCTTGTTTTAGCTCTGCTTTTAAAATAGGACATTTCCCTGCTAGACATATAAGTAAACATTTCGAACAACAACAAAAAGACATTTCTCTGTACATGCTGAGCATCCCTAATCTGAAAATCCAAAATGCTCCAAAATCTGAATTTTTTTAAAATTTTGAGACAGTCTTACTCTCTTGCCCTCAGTAGAGTACTGTGGCATCACAGCTCACAGCAACCTCAAGCTCTTGGGCTCAAGTGATCCTCTTGCCTCAGCCTCCTGAGTAGCTGGGACTACAGGTGCTGGCCAAAACGTCTGGCTAATTTTTTTCCTTTTTTCTTTTCTTTTGTTTTTATTTAATAGAGATGGGGGGCGGGGGGCTTTCTCCCTGTTGTTTATGCTGGTCTCAAACTCCTAAATTCAAGCACAAAATTTTGAAACTTTGAATTCCAATAACACCCCTAGTGGAAAATTTATCTGTCTTCATGTGATGGGTCACAGTCAAAATGTAGTGATAACTTTGTTTCATGCACAAAGTTGTTAAAAATATTGTATGTAATCCCCTCCAGACTACTTACGTAAGGTACATATGAAACACACAGATTCTGTGTATACACTTGGGTCCCCTACCTAAGATAGCGCATTATATGTGAGATAGCTCAATATTTTACCCAGCATATGCAAATATTCCAAAACCCTAAATTCTAAACAGTTCTGGTCCAAATCATTTCAGATAAGGGATATTCAACCTGTATAATCATAAAATTCTTATCAGGCTAAACAAAATTAACAATAATTTCATAATATTATCTAACCCGATTCTTCTACATATTTTTCCCAATTATCCCTAACAAAATTTACAAACTGCATTTAGCTGAGACATGTTTTTGTTCTCTTAGTCTAGGACAGTTCCCTCCATCACCCTCCCTCTTTTTTTTTTTTTTTAAAGAGACAGGGGTAGTGGCCCAGACTGGGCAGTGCAGTGGTGCGGTAGATCAGCCTCAAACTGGGCTCACACCATCCTCCTGAGTAGCTGGCACCACAGGTCTGCGACACCATGCCCAGCTAATAATTTTCTCTCTTTTTTTATTATTTTTCTTTTATTTAAACTTTTGTAGAGAAGGGATCTCGAACTCCTGGGATCAAGCAATTCTTCTATCTCGGCCTCCCAAATTTCTAGGATTAACAGGCCTAGTTTTTTTTTTTTTAAGTGACATTTTTTAATTGAAAACAGTGCCATTTTTTATGTACTGTACCACCATTGGGATTTATCTGAATGTTTTCTGCAAACTGGGAGTTAGGTCTAAAGACTTAATTACATTCAAGTTCTCTATTTCTTTTTTCTTCTTTTTAAGTACAAAGAAATAACAAACGAACAGGTGCACAGGTGTACCTCCAGGATGACCGCTGTTTCCTCTCATCCTCCCTCCCGCCTCCTCGACTCTGCTTGCTCTTTATCTCCACACACACCCAAGAACAGAAAGGCAGAAAATTCAAATGGAATTTGAATGGGAAGATAGAAACCAACTGAAAGCTTCTTTCTACCTGCCTCCACAGTCCACCACTGAGATCTTCTGTCCTGCATGAAAGTGTTGTGTATGTAGAGCACGGGTTCTCTGAGAAGGATTGATTTTTTTTTTTTTAGTCACCTTAACTTTGTTGATTTTGAAAACAACTTTTTGGACTATAAGGACTCATCACAGCTTTCTAGATAATGTTCCATTACTGAACTTTGAAAGCGTGCTTTTGAAATTTAATTCTTAAATTATTTAAACTACCGATGCTTCCATTTTATTCCAATTAAACTACACAGCCCGGTTTCGTTTAGAGACTCCACACAGACAGCCAAGGAAACCGATGACTATCTGACTGAGCCCAAAGAGGACCTCAAGAATTCCAACCAGCAGGAGCCCTAAAAATACTGAGAAGTGAATAACGGTGTGTTGGCTCGTGGTGTCGCTGAAGGTGGGGTTGTTGAGAACAGGAAGTAAACAGGAGTTATTGTAGAACCACTGGAGCGTGAAGGATTCTGGATGAATGTTACTGGAAAACAGGAGAAAAGACAAAGTTAAGGAATCCGGCATTGTGCCCGGAAAGGAACGAGTAGAGTGAGACAGTGCACTTCTGAAATAATGTGCCCAGAAAGCAGAGCTAAGACAGGGTTTCTGAGCATGTATCCATAAACCCCAAGACTCATAAAACTATTCATGATATATAGCCCATTATTTAACCAACATTTCTGTAGTACTTCTACCCTGAGGTTGAACCATAGGAAATCGCTATTTTTAATTATATGTCATGAATGATTAGCCGTGGTTTTGTGTGGTTTGGCCTCTTTATGCAGGCACCCTTCTATGTGCTAAAGATGTGAAAATGAAATAAAGGATCCTTCTCCCTTATCTTATTTATTTATTTGAGACAGAGTCTCAAGCTGTTGCCCTGGGTAAAGTGTCGTGGCATCACAGCTCACAGCAACCTCAAACTCTTGGGTTTAACCGATTTGCTTGCTTCAGCCTCCCAAGTAGCTGGGACTACAGGCACCCACCATAATGCCCAGCTATTTTTTTGTTGTTGCAGTTGTCATTGTTGTTTTTTAACTGGCCAGGGCTGTGTTTGAACCTGCCAGCCCTGGTGTATGTGGCTGGCGTCCTACCCACTGAGCTATGAGCACTGCCCCTCTCCTTTATTTTTATGTTTTATTTTCTTATTTTATTTTATTGAGAAGAGTCTCACTCTGTTGCCCCAGACTAGGGTGTTGAGCTATAAGCTTAGCTCACAGCAACTTCAGACTCCTGGGTTCAAGAGATCCTCTAGCCTTAGTCTACTGAGTATGCTGGGAATACTGGTGCCCTCCACAACGCCCAGCTATTTTTAGAGGTGGGGTTTCACTCTAGCTCAGGCTGGTCTTGAACTCCTGAGCTCAAGGGATCCTCCCTCCTTGGTCTCCCACAGTGCTGGGATTATAGGCATGAGCCCCCACACCAGCCAGATCCCCTCCTTTGAAGGAGCTTAGTTCTCAGTGCCCAACTGCCACGTTACATCTGCTCTAAACCAGATGTATGGTTTTTACTCACAAAAGACATTTTAAATACGTCCGATTAAAGTGATTGGTCCCTGTTCGAACAGAGCTATGGAAATGAAGATTGTTTACCCTAACACATCTATCTCAAGATGATTTTTCTTTGGCTTACTACCCAGTAAGATGGTGTGTTCTTAGGGAATTTGCATTTCTGGATACCAGTAACATTCCACATATGAGAAAACAACAGTATTTTCGGTATGTGGAATATGAGTCTGCTTGGCAAAATTTGCAGCCAGCATAGGACAATGCTGTTATAATAGTTTGCTAGGTTAGTCCATCTCCCTGACTAGACTGCGTAGCTGTGCCTGGAGTCCCAGCTACTCAGTCTCCAAGTGCTGGTACATAGAGGGCTGTTCTTTCTTGAAGATTAACTATTACAGCATCTGTGGTAGAAATCTGTGATCTACTTGAAATCTTGTACTAAGGGGAGTTTCTTTGGGTTTTGATTCAAAACAACTATGCTGTGCAAATTGAGAGACTTTTTTAATGTAGCAAGGTGAGGGAAAGGAGAAAACGAATTTTTTTATGGAACTACAAAAGTAAATTCTGGTTATTTACCAACTGAGCAGCTATGCAGATAGCTAATGGATAGGATTGTCTCTCTTCCAATTTGTACAAATTGTGCTTAGACTTAGTCACAATCATCTTAAAGACAACAATGAGTTATTTACATGTAACTCTTCAGTATTATTTATTATTCCAGGATTTTAAATTTTGATTTATTCCCATGCCTACCTACAGGACTATCTACAGCATGGATCCATTAGCCGCTTTATTTCATTTAGGGCCTAGGCAAGGCTCTACAGTTTACTTCATGTTTTTATTAAAGTTAAAAATTATAAATATGTGCTCATGGTTTACAAATTTCAGTTCAGAAGTGTAGAAAGTGGATGTTCCTCTCACTCCCTTGGGATACTGCCTTTACCATTCTCAAGGATGAAAGTGAAGTTTCTGGTGTATATTTTCAGAAATTTTTCTAAATACGAACACTCATGTAACCTTAGGTTTTCAAAAAACAAGCATAAGTCATTTCGATCACCTCATCTTTCTAGACAGAACCGTGCTCAGAGCACTCTAAATGCCGCAGTTTCTCCCATTCCTGTGTGCAATTATGCAAGTCGGGAAAAACATGCTAAATCTCTAAGAATTTGATCGTCCCAGTCCTTGCATCAAAGAAAAACATGGTGTCGTCTCAGGGCTGCACTGTTGTCATCTGACCAGCTGCGGCGTGTGAGGCAGTAGGACAAGGAAGTTGAGGTTACTCACGTCAAGTTTTTGAATGAAAATTCGCATTGGGCAGAACTGTTGGCTGGCAAGCTACACACGAGAGGGCCTTCTGAGAGAGCCTGGAGCGACACCACCATGCAGTACACAGCACCGAGGATCGTGATCACGCTGAAAAGTGACGAGAGAAACATCTGGAAAACAACAGAGCCGTTTGCATGTCATTGTGAGTTCTCAGTCTGCTTCAAGTTCCACCAACACGTGCGGTCTTTTTTTAATCAGCTGCATCCTCTCTCCAGTCACCCCTTAGTTCTGGACCCTAAGATCATAGTTTGGTTAAGTGGGGAGCGTAAGAGGAGGCAGAAGACAAAGTCTGCCGTCTGATCAGACTCAGTAACAGATGGTTGGGCTTGCCATGGGCTCAGACAACCCCAGCTCTCATATTCCTGAGCCTGGTCTGTTTCATCTGCTTCCTATTTCGTGTCCTTCCTACTTGACGAGATCTTAACAACCTACATTTTGGTGTCTGGTCTCTTGGCTCCCAAATCTTTAATCTGAATTTGGCCCTGATGTGCCAAGTGACCAGGGAGCAGCACCCTGCAGTGCGGATCAACAGACTCGGACCGGGACATCCCCACCTCTGCACTCTGACATGGCGGCACTTTGCTCTTGGGGTTTGTCCGCTGTGGGCCAGAATGTTCAGCAGTATTCCTGGTCTCTACCCACTAGATCCCAATACCACCCCTGCCATCCTCCCAGCCCAGCTGTGACAACCAAAAATGTCTCCAGACATTGCCAAATGTTCCCTTGGGGTGGAGGTGGGAGGCTAAAATCATCCCGGGGGGGGGGGGCGAGGGAGGGGGGAAGGATCATAAACATCTTCTACTGCACAAATCAGAGTGATCCAAGTCAGTGTCCACATTTTTTGAAAGTTAGTTTTCATGTTGTTTCAATTGTTAGTTGATTATTGAAAAATCAATAGAAATTAAGTGAGGGATCCTTCTTTTCCTTTGGCGCAGTAATACTGCAGCTTCTAGAGTGGCTCCCTGTACACGTGTGGCTGTGTTGAGGAACGTACTTCACACAGATTCTCATTCTCTCAATAACTCCAGGAGATAGATATGATGATTTCCATTTTATGAGTGAGAAAACTGCATTTCATGGAAGTTGACAAACTTGTTGGGATCTCACCGCTGGGAGAGGCTTTAATCACTGTCCTACCCTCCAGCTATAAGCAGAGGGTGGTGGGTTTGGAGTCTAACCCAAATTTTCGATTCCTCTACGCTACTGGCATCTGTGCAAGTTACTTAAATTGACTCCTCAAGAAGCGCCACTATGTTTAGTTTTTGGTCAACTCTTATTTCTGACTTCTCATTTCTACAAAGGAGTCTGGCTTCAGAAAGCGATCTGGGTGTCTGTATTTCCCGTAGAGTGGGGATTCATTTGAATGATTCAGCAAAACCATTTTGTATTCAGAAACAAAATCAAGAACTAGAAACAGGAAAGAAGTAAGGAACAGTTAAAACAGCTTTTCTGACCCTTTCCCTCCCTCCCAAGATTCAGCCTTTGTTGCTTCTGGGATGCTTCAGTCTCATCCAGACTTAAAAGACACCAGCTATGACTTAAACATACACGGCGGCCAACAACTGAGAAAAGTTGCTAAGAGCTTTTTATACGACATTTAATCAATATAAACTGGTGATTATTTATTTGTTTTATTTATTTTTTTGAGACCGAGTCTCACTCGTCACCCTAGGGTTGAATGCTGTGGTGTCAGCTCACAGCAACCTCAAACTCTTGGGCTGAAGCAATCCTCTTGCCTCAGCCTCCCCAGTAGCTAGGACTACAGGCACCAGCCTCAACACCTGGCTAGTTTTTCTATTTTTAGTAGAGATGGGTTCTCACTTTGCTCAGGCTGGTCTTGAACCCCTCAGCTCAGGCAATCCACTTGCCTTGGTCTCCCAGAGTGCTAGAATTTACGGGAGTGAGCCACTGTGCCTGGCCTAAACTGGCCATTTTGATTGGATAGCCAGCACAGTGCCCCCTTGGCACTCCAGGAGCTTCTGTTGCCCCCTCCCCTGAATGTAATGATCTGTAATTTTGTAGACACGTGGTTTGGGATTAGTTTCAAGGCGGGTATGGGGGAGCAAAACCTCCTTGTGAGTTAAGCCCAGCACAAAAAGTGGCTTATTGTTTATTGCTACCTCAGTGTGTCCTCAAAGGAGAGAGAACACTTAACTGATCATTAAAAAGAAGTATGAGGCTTGGCACCTGTTGCTCAGCGCTAGGGTGCCAGCCGCATACACCAGAGCTGGCAGGTTCAAATCCACCACCAGCCTGCCAAAAAACAATGACAACGGCAACCAAAAAATAACCAGGCACTGTGGCAGGCACCTGTAGTCCCAGCTACTTGGGAGGCTGAGGCAAGAGAATTGCTTAAGCCCAAGAGTTTGAGGTTGCTGTGAGCTGTGATGCCACTGAGGACAACAAAGTGAATCTGTCTCAAAAAAAAAAAAAAGAAAGAAAGAAAGAAAAGAAATATGAAATAATATGTGTAGGAGAAAAAAAGATTCTTTTTTTTTTTCTGAGACGGAGCCTCAAGCTATCCCCCTGGGTAGAGTGCCATGGCCTCACAGCTCACAGCAACCTCCAACTCCTAGGCTCAAGCGAGTCTCCTGCCTCAGCCTCCCAAGTAGCTGGGACTACAGGCACTCACCACAGCGCCAGCCATTTTTTGGTTGCAGCCATCATTGTTGTTTGGCAGGCCTGGGCTGGGGATTCGAACCTGCCACCTTAGGTGTATGTGGCTGGTGCCTTAGCAGATTGAGCCACAGGCGCCGAGCCAGAAAAAAAGATTCTTAAAGGAAATATGATTTGAGAGAAAAACCTCTGTAAGTGTTTTGATATTTTTGTTTTGTTTTGTTTTGTTGCAGATTTTAGCCAGGGCTGGGTTTGAACCCACCACCTCCAGTATATGGGACTGGCGCCCTACTCCTTGAGCCACAGGTGCTGCCATGTTTTGATATTTTTGAGGTCAGAGATTTAGAAGTATCTCAGGATGTCTCTGTCTCAAGAATGTTGAGAGTATGATATGGAAGAGATAAGCCAAATTCCAAAACGTTATCATGTGTAGACAGTGACCGGAGAGATGGAAAACTAATGTTATTAGGCATTTATTGAATGCCTAAACTGTGTCAAAAACAAAGATAGACTAGAAATGATGTATTTTCAGAAGAAAAGGAATTTTTAAAAAATATTCTGTAATGGATATAAATATATATTCCCTTTAAAATAGTGGTTGTACTGGAATCACCCTGGGTGCTTCTGGAGAATACTGATGCAGAATCTCTGGGGGCTACCTAAGTGTTGGTGGCTTTAAAATCTTCCCAGGTGATTCTAACATTCCCAAACCTGTCCAAGGACCCTTACTTTGAAACCTCAAGCTATGGGTGGCACCTGTGGTTCGTTGGTGAGGCCCTGGCCCCATATACCAAGGGTGGTGGGTTCAAACTGGCCCCGGCCAAACTGCAATAAAAAATATCGAGTGTTGTGGTGGGCGCCTGTAGTCCAGCTACTCAGGAGGCTGAGGCAAGAGGATTGCCTAAGTCTGGGAGTTGGAGGTTGCTGTGAGCTGTGTGACGCCATGGCACTCTACCCAGGGTGATAAAGTGAGACTCTGTCTCGACCAAAAAAAAAAAAAAAAGAAAAGAAAAGAAACCTCATGCTCTGCCAGGCTATTTACTGTAACTGCTTGTTAGTGATCTAACCCTTCCTGAAGGAGTTCTGAGAGCCCTCGACATTATTTGACAGCTAAGTTCACGGTATAAATTATGTAAAGATGGAGAATTTTGGAGTTTGGTGGACTTGGATTGAAACCCACTTGGTAGCTGTGCTACACTGGTAAGTTAGTCTCTCTGAGCATCAGTTTCTCGGTCAATAAAATAGAAATCTCACTCTTTCTCACTCAAGGGTTTTAAGGATTAAATGAGAGAGCTTATTTTAAAGTGTTCTGAGCAGAATAGCACTTACATTAATGAATATCAATTTACTTATAATTTAGTTACAACTTCACACATAGTAGGTAGGTATTAAATGTTTGTAAACTAACAGAACTAGTGTCTCCTTTAACTGGATAAGGGCAATTATTCTAATGCTAGCAAACCAATCTTTCATATGCATGAGAGAATGGAGAATACATGGTCCCCAAACGTTTTATACACACCACAAAACTGACAAGCATTTGAGTATTAGGAAACTAGTTACAGCTTTGGATGTGACTTGTAACTCTTTGAAAACCTTTAGATTGGTCAACTGAAGATTGAGCTATATTTTTGTGGGAAAAGAGAAACCCCTTCTACTTTCCCTGGTCCCATATAATCACCCTAAACAGCATGTTTTCTAAGGCTGTGGCCTGCAGTGGAGACCCCCTGCGATCCCCAGCTGACTCAGGGTGGCTCTGCTTGGATGTCAGTAACCATCGTGCACGCGCTCTGCCTCCGAGCCGGCGTGCCGTACTCACCCCGGTTCTGTTGTTGCAGCACTGTCTTTTTCTTGCTGCCAAAGCCATCATTGTTGCTGGAACGACCTGGAAATTACATCAACAGGAAAGATGAGTAATATCACTTCTCATCAGACACAGGAGCAGTGATCTCTGCCTGCCATTTACTACCAGCTGTAGGAAATCGAGGCTCTAGCAAAGAAAAAGGAAATTTGGCAAGATCCTTGGTCTTGTGAGTGTTGTGCAGGAGGGGGCAGCTCAAGATAGCAATTTTAAAGTCTCCCATCGACGTTTTTAGTTTATTCTGAGTTATTTGCAGAGAGACTTGGATTTTAAATAGATAAGGATGTCTTGGTTATGCATCATTTTAGAAAAAAATGCTTCTGAAAGCATTGGTTGCATCATCCAAAGTTTACTTTTTTTTTGTTACTACAACCTACAGCCACTTATCCAGTTTCCCATAAATCATATGAATTAGCCTGGCAAGCCTCCAGGAAGAAATTGATGGCTCTGTTTGCCTGGCAGTTGGGAAAATCCCCCCCATCACTTTCTTCTCCCTGCCATCTTTCTGATTTCTCCAACCTCGTGTTGGTTCCACTTTCCCCCTGTTACTCCTGTTGCCGAGGTATGTTCTAACCTGACTTCACACTGACATTCAGCCGCCCTGTGCATTCACATTCTGTGTTCACGGACATACACATTGCCCAGGAAGGCTGCGAGAAATCCCACTGTCTTCCCTGACTTGGGTTTCAACAGCTAGAACTAGAAACTCTTCCTGGAGGGAGTTTTGTATCCTTGGAGGGTGGAATGTAAATTACTGCTTGCCACTTGAGAAATTTCTGCGTGTTTCCACCATCTCGGCACAGCTGTCCCAGAGTCACGTTCTGTCTCCTTCTGTAGAGTTTTCTGACACATCACTGAGCTCTGACACACGCCAGGCACTGCCCCAGGTGCCTTCCATGCTGTACGTTATTCCACCCTCCTAACAAGCCCGTGAGGTATGTGCTACTATTCACCCACTTCACATGTGAGAAGACTGAGGCACAGAAAGTTGGAGTAACTTGCCAAAGAAAGGGGAGAGTTGTGACTCAAACCAGGCATTTGGGCTGCGGAGCCCAGATCGTATCCACTATCCACGCTGGCTTGATTGTTCCATAATTCTCCCTGTTCCTACCTAGAATTTGCTCGCTCTCATCCTTCGCTCCTCCACACCACCCTTGCTCATCTCATCGTCCTCCTCACTGCTTCTCGGATCCATTTCTCCAGGGCCACATCTCCCTTTGTTCCTTCAGACAGGTCCAAGATTAGGTGTTCCACAAGGTGGCTTTCCTAACTTCGCCTCATCTATTCATGTGCTGACCTCATGTCACTTTCTTATCAAGCTTTGCTTACGCATTTTCTCGAACACCAACACCCTTATGATTCAAGGCCACACATAGATAGGGCTGCCCAGAGGAAAGGGGGAAAGAAAGCCAGGGGCCCTGACTCATGCCTGGAATCCAGCACTTTGAGAGGCTGAGGTGGGAACATCACTTGAGCCCAGGAATTTGAGATCAGTCTGGTAAATAAACCAGGCATGGTGGTGTGCAACCACAGTACTAGCTACTTAGGAGGTTAAGACGGGAGGACCCCTTGACCCCAGTAGTTCAAAGCTACAGTGTGTGCTATGATTGTGCCACTGTGCTCCAGTCTGGTGGCAGAGTATGACTCTATCTCCAAAGAAAGTAAAGAGAAAAGAAATTTTAGCACCCAAATAGGCAGTGATTTTCAACTGGTGTGCCATGAAAATTTTTAAAGACTGCTAATTAAAGTATTTTCAAAAGAAGTTCAAAGCACAGTGAGTATATTCTTTTTTTTACTCTTTTCTTTTTTAATCAATGTAATTTAAGTGTGCTGTGGAAGTTTAACTATAGGTTCAAATGTGCCGAGAAATAAAAAAGGTTGAAAAACAGTGAATCCTTCAATAGCTTAGTTGGTAGAGTGGAGGACTGTAGTGGATGAAAACAAACCATTTAGAAGAAGATCCGGCAAACTACAGCCTACCACCTCTCTCTTTCAAATAAACTTTTATTGGAATACAGCCATGCCCATTCATTTCAATATTTTTGCATACCGACAGTAGAGTTGAATAGCTGTAGAAGAGACTGCCTTGCAAATTCACTATCTGCCTCTCCAGAAAAAATGTGCCAACTACTGATTTGGAAGATTAATGAATCTTTTAATAGAAAGTAGACCAACATTGTAATTATGGAAAAATTACTCCACTTTCCTTTTTGGTGTAAATTAATTCTGCTAACTTTCTTGAGGTTTACTTTATTTCAGAGAGCTAAATATTTATTTTTATGATTCTCTTGCAAAAGGTTTGTATAAAGTAACAATAGCTTATAGTGTATGAGTCACCACCCAGATGACTTCATGGTATGATAAAACATCTTTGTTATATCATTATGGGCAACTTGGTAACTCACTTCAACTATTTTGGCCCTTCAGAACTTTGGGAATTGGAGGGGTTCTTTATGGGATGGACAATAAAATGTGAATGAGAGAGAGAGAGAGAGAGAGAGGCTGAATTCTAACAATCTCCTGCCAAAATGAGTAATTATGAGAATGCTCTTCCTCTTCAATTCCTAGACTTATTTGAATGCCTAAAAGTTTTATAAAATTAGAAGTCTTGTTAGTTTTTAATTTTTACAAGGAAAGGAAGTGTTGTTCATTTTTCCTTATAGGAACCCATACTTCAGTAAAGTTTTCAAAGTAGGTTATAAGGTTTTACAAAGGAAATAGAGAAAAACCTTAGACCATGAAAAATTCTTTGATAGAATTTAGACTTTTAGGAGTTCTCTAAGCACTGAAAGGTAACACACAAAGCCACAGCTCATCATAAATATAAAAGCCACATTTTGCAAACATCATCACACATGATCTCCTTCAACCTGTTTAACTTTCAGCAATTTCTTCTCTAGTGAAACTTCAATAATTGACTTTGATGGGCTCCATTATGTAATAAGTGAACTCAGTGAACGAACATGATGAAGATCAGGCTTACAGTTAACTTCATATAAAATAAAATGGCCTTTCTCTTTATAGTTTTTAAGGGAAAATTTTGAGGTTTTAAGGTACTCAAACAAATAACAATCTGGGTCGATTTTTCCACTTAGCAGATAATAGGTTAGAGATAACGACGTAACATTTCTACTCTTAGTCATAGTTTCAAATGATAAAACCAGGTTTGCCTCTGTTCTGGGTAAGTCATAAAACCACAAATGAATATATTACATGGAGTCATCCATAATAAGTTCTGTAGTTTGTATTCTTAGCTGCTTCCTGCTAGCAATTGTTTTTGAAACAGTACTAATTTGAAATGTTGTAGCAGTTTTGGAACCATTTCAAGAATGATGTCCAAAGGGCTCATCAGAAGCAGTGATTTCTTCTCTGTGAACTTTTCTGTGGTTTTGGCACGTTCAATATTTTGGACACGTCAGTAGTTTATGGATGTTAAAAAGGGCACAATTCTTTTTGGAAATGATAATTCTTCCACATTCTATACGAAGCTGAGGACCGTGAAAACACACACTTGTATTCTAAACTCTTCTATTGCTCCCCTCCTGACTTGTGGGCATAGCCTGTAGTTTACAAGGATCTATCTTTAAAGTTTGGGCTTTTCCAGAGGTGGTGGATTCAAACCCAGCCCCGGCCAAAAACTGAAAAAAAAATAAAACGTTTGGACTTTTCAAAAGTTGGTTTGATGCTTTAATGACATTCTGTTTTACCGAATAATAGAGATAGGCTTGTTTTAAATGGGTATTGAGGGTAATAAAGTTACCACCTTTTTAAAATGGGTATTGAGGGTAATAAAGTAAATTTAACTGTGGAACATGGCAGTGCAATTATCTGGAACCATGTCACAGGTTTATATAACCTGTCCATGATTCAGTTTCCTGGTCACTTAACTTGATAAATTAAACCACGGATTGTACCCTTCTCCTCTGGCAGCCTGAGACAGGTGTTAAGGAGTATGGTGGAACAGAAGTTTGGCGTTAGATAAATCTGGAATTGGGTTTCTCAGCACTATGTGACCTCGTTAAGATTCTGTATGCTGGTCTGTAAAATATAAATGATAGTATCTTCCCAGAGTATTATAGAGATTGAATGAAACAGGAATGTACTGTGTGAATTCACTAGTTTGCCCTTCGCAGTTGGTCAGTAAGTGGAAGATTTGTGCCCTTTTGTCTGTCTATGTCCTTGTCTTTTCTCTGTCTCCACCAAGACTTCCTCCTTCCTAAAATGAGGAATACAGGGATGTAGGTACTTGCCATCCCACCTCAGCCTCCTCGATGCTGGTACCCAAACCAATTTGTATCTTGTTCTAATTCGGAACTTTTGTATCTTGTTCTAATTCAGGAACTTTTAAGAGTGTTCCCTTAATTAGCTCTTTCTTCCTAAATCAGGTGAACACATTGCTTGTGATGGTAAAAGAAAAGAAGCCTCCACCTCTGGGGATGCTTCCTAGGATGACTTTCAAGGCTGGTGTCTCAGCTAAAGGGTGAAGTGTAATACACAATGGCCTAATGGCGTTTTTATATGAGTCTGGGGATAAAGACCCACAGCAGTAACCGATTATCATTAAGAACTCATGATCTAAGTAAAAACTTGTGTCCTCAGTTTCTGTCTTCTTTTCTTTTCTTCTCTTTTTTCTTTTTCAAAGATAGGGTCTTGCTTTATTGCTAGGCTGAAGTGCAGTGGCACTATCATAGCTCACTGTAACCCCCAACTCCTGAGCCCAAGCGATCCTCCCCCCTCAGGATCTGGGCTGGGAGTGCAAGTGTGCACCACCGTACCCAGATCACTTATTAATTTTTTGTAGAGATGGAGTCTCGGTTTGGTGCCCAGTCTGGGCTTGATCTCCAGGGCTCAACCCTCACTCCTCTGCCTCCCAAAGTGCTGGGATTACAGATCCGAGCCACTGCACCTGACCCTGAATTTGTTTAAAAGTCTTCGTGTTCCCTTCTCTCTAAAACGTTGATAATATCGGTCCTTGTGGTTGTCACATGCGTGTGCACGCGCACACATACACACACACTCATATTTCTGTGGGGTTAACTAACCCCCCAGGTGGTATAAACAAACAAAAGGAAACAAAAAGAAGCCTCTTGGATGCTGAACTTTCAACTTCAATGTCTACATCACTATTTTACAACTTTATGGAAACAAAATCATAGGATAAATGATCTGTTCACAGTAATACATTGGAGACAGAACCATAGCAGAGATATTCTGGTGGATCTGAAAATAGTATTCCACAATACAAGTGTGTCCTCCTGAGACCTGCCGCGGAATCCCTGGGGGAAGGTCTGTCTACTGCGAATGCCTGGGGGGCTTACGGGAGTTACAGTCAGAAGTTCTGCTTTGCTCTGCTCCACGGCAGATTTCTGCAAAAGCTGACCCAGTAGGAATCATCAAACCATTAACCAAGCTTGACGATGTTCTAGGTCTAGGATTTATGTAGGAGCTGAGTCAAAACGTCCATGGGACCAGAGACCCAGGATTTCAAGCCCCTGTCTCTTTAGGTAGCTGTCTCACAGCTGCCATGCAGAATAGTCATTGTGCACGGGAAGTTTCCTCTCGTTCCTGTCGAGCAAATTCCCACTGCTATTGTGTCCCTTGTAAATACTTAGAGACTGGTGTGGAGCAAAGCAAAGTTGAGGTAATCAATTCACAAGGACCCCAACACTGACCATAAAGCTTAGAAGAGCAGGTAACATGTGAGGAAATATGCAAGGTAATAACCTGACCAGCTTGTATCTTTTATCTTATTTTATTTTGTTTTTTTGAGACAGAGTCTCAAGCTGCCACCCTTGGTAGAGTGCTATGGCATCACAGCTCACAGCAACCTCCAACTCTTGGGCTTAAGCCATTCTCTTGCCTCAGCCTCCCAAGTAGCTGGGACTATAGGCACCCGACACAACCCCAACAATTTTTTGGTTGTAGTTGTCATTGTTGTCTGGCAGCCCTGGGGTGGATTCGAACCCACCAGCTCCTGTGTATGTGGCTTAGCTGCTTGAGCCGTAGGTGCTGAGCCATAACCAGCTTTTATCAATTTATTATTTTTTTCTCCAAGCTCTGTAGCCTGTACCGCATAGCTTACCTAATTAACCATGCTGCACTGACAACCAGCATAAATTAATACATTATCACTGCCCCTAATTGTATCCTAAGCCAAGGCATAACTAACTGCAAGGCTGAAAGATCGCCTTTAGAGGTCTGGTGGAATAGGTAGGCCCTGGTCCAAATCAAGTCAAATAAATATTACTCACCATCAAACCTGCTCCTATAATTCCTGGGAACCATCCCTCAAAGCAGGAGATGGGATTTTGAAAAAACTGGTCTTGCTCCAGCAGGTTCATGACCAGAGGTATGGCGTTGAGGATCACTCCCAGCAGCAGGAGGACCAGCAGGCCGAACCCATTGCAGGACGTCCATCCTTCACAGCAGGTCATGGTCACCACGTGTACAAGCAGGAAGCTCGTCGATGTGACTGTGCTTACACGGCACCGTCGTGCCTTTTATCCCAACCTTCTGGTTAAAATTTAGCACTTACAAAAATGAATTGTGGAAAGTGGTTCAGAGTCCAGCAGGGCGGGACGCAATTATGACGACTGTGATGGGAGCTAAGGGTAATTTTATATCATGACGGGGTAAAGGGAGGGAGGCAGGAAAAAACTGTGCTTTCTGTGAGATAAACTTACGCATGAAAATAGGTAGACTTAAAAACAAGATGGGTTTAAGATAAACTCTTCTAGCACGCTCCTTTACTGGTATGCCTTATAAAAAGTTGAACCAGTTAATATAAACGATTTTTTCCTATATTATTCTCAGCTATGGAAGTTTCTTATTTTAAAATTGTTTAACAGAACATGAATGAATGTGAGATTGGGAGTAAAGTATTTTCTCTGCTGCAAATGTCCTTGATTAGTCAAAATGTTAGGGTTCATTTTCAGGCCGTCTGTTCACAGGCACACAGAAAGTTTTTGATGTCCTGTTATTCTAGACTTAATAGGCTAACCCATGGAGAGGGAGCCCACTAAGAATGCTGCCGGACTGAAAGTTAGCGATAGGAGAGAGATGAGGGCGGATTCTCATTTCTTACTCAAACCTTCAACACTTACTTGTCTATGTACAGTACTTAACTTTTCTAGGTGGTTCCATATTATCTCTCTGCTAGTTTGTGAGCTATTCAAGGAAAGACCTTATGGCTGGGTGGTGTGGCTCACACCTGTAATCCCAGCACTCTGGGAGACCAAGGCAGGTAGATTTCTTGAGCTCAGGAGTTTGAGGACAGTTTGAGCAAGAGTGAGACCCCATCTCTAAAAAATTGCCAGGCGTTGTGGCAGGCACCTGTAGTCCCAGCTACTCAGGAGGCTGAGGCAAGAGAATCGTTTGAGCCCAAGAGTTTGAGGTTGCAGTGAGCTATGACACCACGGCACTCTACCCAGGGCGACAAAGTGAGACTCCATCTTCAATACAAACAAACAAATAAACAAAAAGAAGTATATAATTTTCTAGAAATATATTTTCTATTTTATAGAAATTAAAAACTACCTTCCCACTGAATCATCCAATGTGTATATATGGTTATGTAAGTAAATTATGTGTTTATTACTGGGTTGAATACATGGGAGATGGTAGTTACTTATTTTAGAATGCAGGCCCTATAATTTTAAATCCGTTTGTTGCCTTCACAAGATATTGAGTTGAAAACTGCTGAGGTAATTGTTTTATATCTGGGGACCTGAACATGGGTTGGATTCTACCCAAGGATGAGACTCAGAAGTCTGATTTCCAGAGCTTTTTCTAGAAGACCCACACTGAGTGAGTCACATGGTTTGCTAGTAGGCATAACGTAGCCGTCTGCACTTGAGTCCCGTACTCCTTACACTGGTGAGTAAAAGGAAGTATATGAAGAATTCTGTAAAAATGTAGACATAGAGTTTGCATGTCATGAAGAAGGTATTTATGGTAAAGCTGAAAAGGGCCTAGCCTATAACTGAAGAGAGGGAATATGGTGCACAATTTTTGGTATCTGTCCAACAAACATATTTCCTTCTGTAATAACAACCTGGCACAACTTACGCGCATGGACCTCTGGGTCTCATTTGTATCATGGAACTTTGCTCCCTTGGCCCCTGCTGATTGGAATACAGGCAAATACAGAAGCTGAGCTCTGTCAATCTCTCCCAGGAGCTTGGAATGAAAACCAAGACAATAACCAACTAGTTACTGTCTGTCATGCATGGAATGGGAGGACACGGGCATCAGTTAGCTTAGTGACATATAAAAAGAAATTTGAAATAGCAATGCCTTAAGGTAGAAATATAGTTATTCCTAGCCGGGCGCCTGTGGTCCCAGCTACTTGGGAGGCGGAGGCAGGAGACTCGCTTGAGCCCAGGAGTTGGAGGTTGCTGTGAGCTGTAATGCCATGGCACTCTACCCAGGGGGACAGCTTGAGTCTCTGTCTCAAAAAAATAAAAATAAA
>CAUYTI010136300.1:0-33668 GCA_963575145.1 Galago senegalensis | reverse complement strand
CCCCCAGGCTCTCTGCTCAGGGCCTTATATAGGTGCAATAGCTTATCTGTGATTGGCCTATAAAATGGACCAATCAGGAGCAGGATTGAAAATGGACCAATCAGGGATGGGCACCAGTTTTCCCTTGATTGACAGGTCCTCCAGCTCCGCTCTACTGGAGCCTCTGGGGGAAGAAAGCTCCCTCGCTTGCCCGAACCTGCCGTTTTTTTTGCCGGCTGCTGCCACCAAGACAGAAGTGGCAGGTCCCCCAGGCCCTGCTCTGCTGAGCTGGCTGGGGTGCCACTTTTCTGGTATCAGTAGTGTGAGATTCTCCCTCTTAGAAAAGAAAGAAAAAGAGTATATATTTCACAGCTGGGCAATAAGTTTTGTGTTCTAAGCTGTGTCAGAAAATTTAAAAAATTAAAATTTTATAAAGTAAGAGGGTATATAGTAAACTAAGGTTTACTGATTATTGAAGAAAGAAAAACGACTTCTGCCTTTGGTGTAGCCTGTGAGTACTGTCCCTGTGACAGCTGGAGCAGTGAGCCCTGTTGTCCCAGCCTCCCCTTCACTCTCCACTCAGAGCAACTGCCAGTCTGGCAAGCTCCATTCACGGCGAGTGCCCTAGAGAGGAGTATCACTTTTTAACTTTTATACTGTACTTTTATTGTGCCTTGTGCACATTTAGGTGGGTTTAGACACAGAGATACTCAACATCGTGTGACAGTTGTGACAGTCGAGGTGGGTGGATTGGGCAGGTGTGTGACCCAGGGTAGCAGTCCATGCCACACGGCCTCGGAGTGCAGGGGCTCTGCCGTCTGGGTGTGTGTCAGATGCTGTGATGATCACACAGTGACGAAACTGTCCAAGGGTGCATTTCTCAGAATGGTTATCGGTGTTCGAGTGACCTGTGACTGTACTATAAAAAATCAAATGTGTACCGGCAGTGAATAGAAAATGAAACATGATCAAATAGAGTGTTATTGAGAGAACTTCCTGAAGACCTAAGTAAATGGAGGGCGGAGGCACATCCTGGGTTAGAAGGCTCAGTATTAGCACCCCATGTTTCTGCCCAGGGAGGTGTGCAGATTCAGTGTAAAACTGATGAAAACCCACAGGATTTTTAGGGAAAACTGGAAAAGTTGACAAGCTGATTTAAAAATTTATATGTAGGCTCGGTGCCTCTAGCTCAGCAGCTAGGGCCAGCCACATACACCAGGGCTGGTGAGATCAAACCCGGCCCAGGCCAGTTAAACAACTATGACAACTGCAACAAAAAAAATAGCCAGGTGTTGTGGCGGACGCCTGTAGTCCCAGCTGCTTGGGAGGCTGAGGCAAAAGAATCACTTAAGCCCAAGAGTCTGAGGTTGCTATGAGCTGTGACGCCACGGCACTCTACCGAGGGTGACATAGTGAGACTCTGTCTCAAAAAATAAATAAATAAATAAAATACAAATTTATATGTAAATGAAATCAGCCAAGAACAGCCAAAGCAACTTTGAAGAGTGCTTGGCTGGATGTCAAGGCTTATTGTAAAGCCATTGTAATTAAGAGCGTGTGCAATTAGGAGAGTTTCCAAGGGGAGCCAGGCAAGCCAGTGGAGTGGAATAGACAGCCCAGAAAATAAGACCAACAGATTTAAAAGTGTAGCCAATCAAGTAACAAGGAACAAATAAATCAGGGAGCTGAATTATACTCCATGAAGGCGGAGCCTGGGTCTGCCTTTTTTCCTGAATATACTTTGTTCTTAATATCCTCTTTTAACCTGGGTTCCAGGTTACTAACTTTCTTAGCTGGGTCGAATCTCTTCTTAAACCCAGACATACTGAGTTTTTAATTTTTTTTATTTTTTTTGAGACAGAGTCTCACTATGTCACCCTCGGTAGAGTGCTGTGGCATTACAGCTCACAGCAACCTCAACTCTTGGGCTTAAGCGATTCTCTTGCCTCAGCCTCCCAAGCAGCTGGGACTACAGGCTCCCGCCACAACACCTGGCTATTTTGGGGTTGCAGTTGTCATTGTTGTTTGGCAGGCCCGGGCTGGGTTCGAACCCACCAGCTCCGGTGTATGTGGCCGTTGCCCTACCACTGAGCGGGGGGCGCCGCACCTGAGTTTTTAATTTTGATCGTTGTGGTATTCAGTTCTAGAACTTCTTTTTGGGTGTTTTCCTGATGTGCTGTGCTCTGTTCTGCGTTTCCCTGGTGTCTGGTGCAGTGTTCCATCTTGTCCTTTTCTCCTTCTGAGCGTAGTGACGTAGCAGCTCTTCCGTCTGTGTGTCGTAATTCCCCTGTGGTCATGTTCTGCTGTCTTGGAGCATCTGTGGACCCTGTTCCTATGTCTTGTCTCACCGTGGGCCTGGCCGTGTCCTGTGTGCTGGACGTTGCTTTATCATGTTGCTTTTAGGAGCAACATGAGGCTTAGGCTGCTGTTATTTTCCCCTGGAGAGATTTGTGCTGGGTTCTGGCAGGTGCCAGAGACATTAGCAACCTGGGTCACCACCATCTGTTAGGGCTTGACTGCTGCTAGTAGCAGTGGCTGACAGGTGTCCCGCCAGTGTGGGCACTGGCCAGGGGTGTGTGTCCCTCCTTTGGGTGAGTTAGGGCATGGGGTTCCTGTGTAAGGCTGCTCCTCACCCCTTCTCATAAAAACACGTCGGTGCTTAGCTGGTGGATGTCACCACTGTTGATCACATTGTTTCCAAGGGAAATGAGGTCTGAGTTGCAGAATTTTACCCCCTACTTGTGGAGGGGGCTTCCTGCAGGCTTGGTCTGGGGAAGTGAATGTACTATGTTTGCTAAGTCACGACCGTCACCAAGTCAACCTACCAGCCAATGGGATCACGCGGGCCACAGCACTTTTCCCAGCAGAGAGGATCTTTTCTGTTCCTGACACAGTTAGAGAGACTTACCAGGAGCATTAGCGCCCCATCACTGTGTAGACCCAGAAAATACAGAGAGTCATCACCGCCATGTGATCTCCACTTTTTATTTTATTTCTTGCAGTTTTTGGCCGGGGCTGGGTTTGAATCTGCCACCTCCGGCATATGGGGTCAGGGCCCTACTCCTTTGAGCCACAGGCGCCACCCTGGACTTTTTATTTTTAACAGCCAAGGATTAAAGATGTTGAGATCTAAAGAATTAAAGTGACAGCAGTCATCTTGTGGTGTCTCAGACGTGTTGCAGATGGCAGATGCCAGAAACTTCTTTCCGCTGGCGCCCGTCTCTGGAATAGAACGCAGTGTGGGAGTGGTGGGTTTTCTCTGCCCCGGGAGTTATGGCAGCAAGTGGGACGTGGTCTCTGCTTCTGATGCTCTTCTGGATGTGGCTGCTGGGCTGCTGGGCTGGAACGTCCTCTGCACCCGTTATCCCTTCCAGCCCCAGGAGATCCAGCTGTAGGTTGGTATACCCCAGACACACTCTGTATATGAGAGCAGATCTCAGCTTTTCTGGTAGTTTCCGAGGAATCATCTTTTTGAAAGTATTAAACAAATTCCCAGCACTATGGAGCACCCTGGCAGGAGTCTGGGTTCTGAGGCCTCCTGACTTCTAGCTGGGTGTGTGGGCCCCCCAGAAAGGCAGCAGCGAGCTCAGGAAATAGATGCTGCTCCCCATCGCCACCTCCTCTGCCTGTCCCGAGGCAGTGCTGGCATACAGAAGTCACCTCAGAACTAACTCGCAAAGAGGGGTGTGAGGCATAGGTCCCCACAGCGGGCTGTGACTCAGTGAGGCTTGTCTGCAGGACCCCAGCATGGGCTGAAAGGGTCAGCATCTCCTCTCTATGGAGGCCAAGGTGGAGGTTCCCAGACCCGCAGAGCCAGCTGCCACCTGCAGGCGAGGGTCCTCGGCAGTGTCCGTGCGTGTCCTGGGCCCTGGCTGTCAGGTCACCTCCCTACCCAGCTTGTTGCTCTGTCCTTGAGCAGGCTCTGGGGCCCCACAAGCTTCCAGCCAGAGTTGCTGCCAGCTCCTCGCACTCCTGTGGGTGAAAGAGAAAACCCACACATAACAGAGGTGAGAATGGCGTCCTGCAGGTGCCTGGCCGCCCGGTCTGTTCTCTCACACGAGGCCTGGCCGTTAGGTTTGTGGCCTTGCCACCGTGCGCTCGTGCTGGCAGCAGTGTGCAAAGAACTTTCCTGCCCTGGTAGGTCAGTGTCTCACACTCATGCCGACCTGTGGCCAGGTCTGGCTGAGTGTCGTTTATTATCGTTGTTGTGAGTCTTTGTGTGCCCTCCAGAGAACGTTGGAGCTTGAATTAGAGCAATGAATGTATATTTGTAAATTTCTTGTTAAACGTAAAATGGAAGTGAAATCAGGGATGTGTTAGTCCAAGTTAATGGGGATAATGCCATGAAGGAAATGGCAGTGGACAGATGGATTAAACGTTGGAGAGAAAGCACTTATGAAGAGAGGTCAGCCTGGCCAGTAATGAGCAGAACTGACTGAAACATCGCAAAATTTCATTGAATTGTGCATTAAAATTGTCAGCTCTCTGGACACCCCACCCCCCCCACCCCAGCAGCACCCTGGACACTCCCCCCAAACCATCAGCACCCCCACACCCCATCAGCACCCGGACACCCCTTCCCCGACCCCATTAGCACCCCTCCCCTACTCACCATCAGCACCCCAGCACCCCTCCCCCACACCTATATCGGCACCAGGCACACCCCTCCCCCATGGCACATACCACACTGTAATTTTTGGCCCCGTCTGTCATCCCACCAGGCCGAGGACACCTTGAGGTCAAGACTGTGGTTTTTCCCTCTTGGCATCCCTAGATCTCAGCCTGGCACAACGAGGGCCTCAAATATTTGTTAAATTAATGAGTGATGAGTTTGGGTTGCAGATTAGAATCTGTAAAACAACATTATACCAAATAATTTTTAATTAAGAATGAATTGTAAACGTAGTCAGCTGAGGTAATTACTGCCCAAACTCAAATATCCTTTCAGGACCCTTGGGGAGCTCTAAGAGGAAAATCCAATTTGTTACTTTTAAGTCATCTCTTAATCACTTAATGACAGGATGTTTGGCGTTTGGTTAATCCCCCGCCATCAAGGGTAAAGGTGCCACTGAGAATTTGTTCTCCTTTGAAACCCTGGAGAGTGTGCGTGGGTGTGAGTTGGGGGCATTAAGTGGAGGAGGGCTGAGGGGTGGGACCAGGCACAGCAGGGGCTCCGGGACGGACTGTGTGACCTGACTGGTGTTGAGCGAGGGCTCTGCAGAAGCAGAAGAGGGTAGGGGGGTGGACGATACTGACCCGGCTGCATATCAATGGTTTGGATGGACCATGTCCTGAGGTGGGACTTTCTAAGTGCCTGAAATGTTAGATGATAGTAAGAGCAGGTTAAAGCTATGTCACTGTGTTTGTAAACCGACTAAGCACAGAGTGCTAGCTGAAACTGGCCGGGGAGAGCAGAAGGACTTCCCTTTCTCCCTCTGCCAATTTCCCCTGACTGTGGCGGGCACTGCAGACATAGAGGGTCACAGTGACAGCCTCCGTGTGTGGACGGAGATGGGAACGGAGCCTTGCTGGCCATCTTTGAGACAGGCTTTTGCTCACTGGCAGTTTGGAGCCACTTAAACATTAGGGTGTGTTGAGAGGGGACATGGCAGCCAGAGGATGTCATTTCCAGTCTCATGGCCATGCACCCTCCTTTCTTCCCCTCCTGGACAAGCAGCCAGACAGGAGCTCCCAACTGCACTGGGTGCAGCCTGCCGCACGCCAGCCAAGTGGAATATGAGCCTTTGCTGGAACCTTCTCACTCACAGGCTTCAGAATAGGCCTCGAGCTCATTAGTTTCAGGGGAGGGAGCCTGGGGGGATGCTGACAAAGGCTTCGGAGGAGGAACAGAGCCAGCGTCAGGATGGGGGCTGCTCTCCCAGAACGAGTGAGAAAGAGTTTTTTTGTCCCCAGTCTTTGTATACTGGAAAGTGATTTCACCATCTAGAGGTAACGGGGAAGGGGCCTGGAAGAAGTAAATTAAAATATTCAGCTACAGGAAAACATTGACGCTGTGATAAAGACACAAGAAAGGATGCTAAAACACACCTTCCCTCTGTTTGCTCAAAGTTGCATTTTCACAGGGAGAGCTTCCAGTTAATCACCTGAAACCATTCGTGTGTACCCTTCTAATGTCATGCTAAGTCAGTCTCTGGAAATCTAGGACTGGAATTTTCTTAGCAAATATTTAACTAGAAAAAGACCCTGGTTTTTCTGTTCTCAGCAGTTATAATGGAAGTTGTGAATTAATAGATGTCTGGGCCAGTCATTTTTCAAAAGAAAATGACTTGTTGGCCATTTGCTAAATTGGAGGGAAGGTTCCCTGGAAAGAGGTGGTCTGCTTGGTCCTGATCTGTGAACAGCCCCCCTGCAGCTGATGGGGGGTGCCATGGGAGGGTTGGTGCCCACAGCAGCAACTGGGCTCCCCTAGCACCTGCTTGGAGTCACTGTGCCCACTGCAGTATCTCTGATGGCCTCAGGGATGCTGGGGCAGGACCCTGGCATGAATGGGTCAGCCTCCTTCAGGGCATATGGGGGTAGCTGTCTTCAGCTGACGTGTGGGGCTCACTCCTCTAAGGGTCAGTGGCTTCATATAGCCTCTCAGTGGTATTTGCATTTTCAAAAGAGGTCTCAGTGAGGTTATTCTGCAAAGGATTTCAGGGCCCAGGTTGGGAGACATTTCAGGACCGGGCAGGTGGCTACTGCACCCGCTGTTGCTGGAGGAAGCCTGGCCTCAAGGTAGCTGCTGCCAGGGGCTGGCTTGTGGGAATGGCCCTGGCCCTTGCAGTCTCCTCCCACTGGCCCTGCTGAGCAACCAAGGCTGGTGGGCTGTGTGGACGCTGAGTGTACCTCACCCCATCCAGCTGGTCTTGCCCTGTACCCTGGAAGGCCCCGGTTGTTCCTCCCTGCAGGTGAGGCGAGCCGGGCAGGGTGTGGGAGCCCTGGGAATGTTCTATGCTCTGCGTAATTGACAGTTGTACTTACTACCTGGAGGCGAGGGATGTGGTGTCTGAGGCTGCTGGTTCTAGTCCCCTTTGTTGTTGTGCCTTACTCCTTAACAGGTACAAATTATTGGTATTAGGGAGCCTTAGTTCCTTCTCCTCATTAAGCCTCTGCAGTTAATAATTATTTTCTCTCTGGAAAGTGTTTGTGTAAAGCAGCTCAGGAGACAGGTGGAGACTGCAGGTCTCACTGTGCCTTGGCAGGGAGGTCGAGACCTGTGCCCCCACCATGGACTGCCGTGTGTCCTGGGCATAGTCCCTGAGTCTCCCTGGGCCCTGTCATTGGGGCAGTGGGACCTGGAGAAGCAGAAGCCACGATAGATAGCCAGGGCAAAGGCATATGTAGCTCCTACAACAGTCTCCTCAGTTTTACTGATGAGGAAACTGAGGCACAGGGAGGGTTATGTAACTTGTCCAAGGTCACAAAGGCAGTGGGCAGCAGAGCCATTGTCAGGAAAGTCACCTTAGTTGAAATTCAGTGGGTGGCTTTTTGACCCTCCTCTCCAGCATCCTACCCTGAGGCTCTCCCGGTCCCCACCATCCCTCGTGCAGGGCCTCCCTGGCAGGCTCATCCCGTCCTCCCCTGCCATGCTGTTTCCTCTCATGCTGCCCTCACCTGGATGGTCTCACTCATCTTCACAGGCACTGGGCACCTCCATCCAGACCCCCGAGCAAAGGCCTGACATCCAAGAGCTGCTCCCCTCCCCCCAACATCTGGGAAAGGCTGGTCCAGTGTGGGGTTGCTGTGGGGCAGCAGGATATCAGCTGCCTTTATCCCTCTTGCACCTGGAGGCCAGGAGCTTGGACGGGGCCGTGGGGATGGCCTGTCTGTGCTCCATAGCATTTGGGGCCTCAGGTAGGGGAGACTTGAGTGACTAGGGCAATCACAAAAAAGGCTGGGGGCTGGGGTCACCTGGGACAGAGGTGGCAAGCTGTGGCCTGTGGTCAGGTCAGCTCCCTGCCCTTTTTGTGGGGACATGGTTGTGCTCCTTCACTTTCTTGTCTGTGACAGCTCATGCCACACTGTGCTACCGTCCGGCCCTCGTAGCCTACCATTCCCTAAACAGAGCACGGTCATCTAGAATCCCTTTCACGCACGTCTCTAGAGGCCAGGCTAGGACAACCCAAGGCCTCCACATGTGGCCTTCCCTAAGGCTGGGGCTTCCATCAGCCTGGCAGCTTGGTTCCTGCAGGGAGAACCCCATCCCGGAGCTGGGCGGGACCTAGGTGGCCTTTTGCCACCCAGCCTTAGGGGTCACACAACAACACTCTGCCCTCTTCTGTGGTTTAAAGCCTCCTAAACCCTCCCTGATGCAAAAGGAGACCCACATCTCCCCTCTTGGTGGAGGCTCTCAAAGCAAGTGAAGCCATTTTTTAAAACCACCACATCCTTGGAACTTGTCCTCCACACTCCAGGTAGATGGCCTGGCCTCCCTCCTGCATCTTCTGTCTCCAGGGACAGCGCCCCACTCACACCGGGGACCCCGACTCTGCCTCTTTCCTCCTGTCGACCATCCTTCACCCCACTGTGTTTTTCATTTCAAGAATTTATATGGTCGTTTTGCAATAGTTCAAACATGAAGCAACACACGTGTGGTATAAAGGATGCCAGCTGACACGTGTGAGCTCACTGCCTGTGTGGGAGAGACAACCCGGCGTGTCCCTAAAGCCTGCTGTGTGTTCACCTGCTGTGTGTTCTCCTGTCTGTCCCATCGCCTCTGCCCACCAGGGGAGTTTCAGTTTATTTTTCCTTTGTTTTTCATTTTGGTTCTCTGTCTTGTATTATTAGCTGTCAGATCGTACCGGCCATGGCTCTTATCTGTTATCCCTAAATCCGTAAGCTCTGAAAACCAGGGCTGGGCGTGGTGGCTCACGCCTGTAATCCTAGCACTCTGGGAGGACAAGGCGGTGGATTGCTTGAGCTCATGAGTTCGAGACCAGCCTGAGCAAGAGTGGGACCTTGTCTCTACTGAAAATAGAACAAATGAAGTAAGAGGATCTCTTGAGCCCAAGATTGGAGGTTGCTATAACACCATGGGACTCTACCCAGGGTGACAGCTTGAGACTCAGTCTCAAAAAATAAATAAATAAGTAAATAAAATAAAAGTGAAAACCAAAGTAAGTTTTGCAAAAGTTCATTTCAAAATCTGACCCAAACCAATATGGGATTGTGGGCGGTTTGTATCCTACATAGCGGGAATGTTCACCCAATGTGCTGTGGAAGGGTGAGAACCTGACCGTGGCATCTGCCGTTACGGGAGATGGTGTAACACCATATTGCTGTTCCAAATTTCAAAACTTGTGCATTCCAAAGCCACCTGGCCCAAGGGTTTCAGGTAAGGGATTCTGGATCTGCCTCGGTAGGTTGTCTGTTTCGGGCTGTGATAAATGGCGCCGTGCTGTACATTTCCACTGCAGCCTGACCTTTCCGCCTGGTGTCCGCGCTGCCGTCCCAGGGGGCACTTCCTATGTTTTCACCGCCGTGTGCATTCTGCTGCTTGGAGAATGTCATGCGAGTCACCTGGCACGTGTGGGCAGGGCTTTCCCTGCGTGTTTACTCTGCGTGGAATTGCTGGCGTCTGGCATGAGAATGCTCCTGTCTCTGGGGTAACTCCACTGGCGTTGCAGTGGCCAGCCGATCCAGAGTCCCACCAGTGACCAATACAGACAAGTCCCCCACCTTGCCTTTGCTCGTTGAGGTCTGAATTTTTAATGTTTGCCAGTCTGGTGGCTGTAAAATGGTATCTCACCACGGCTTCAGTGTGTGTTTCGTGGTCACTAACGTGTCATAGGGTACGATGTCTTCCAGTCTGTTTCAGTGTGCGTTTCGTGGTCACTAATGTGTCATAGGGTACGATGTCTTCCAGTCTGTTTCAGTGTGCGTTTCGTGGTCACTAGCGTGTTACAGGGTACGATGTCTCCCAGTCTGCGGCTTATGTTAATGTCTCAGATTTTCTTTAGAAAGTTCTCTGTAAAGTGCTTGTGTTTAAGGTAGTCAGAATTGTACATTTTTTTCTTTATGATACTGCTTTGTATGTCTTATTGAAGCATTCGTTATCTACCTCAAGATGATAGACATAATTTTGTATAAAATAGGTCTTGCCTTTCACTCTGAAGTCCTTAGGTCACCTGGCTCGGTGTGAGGTGGGGATGCAGTGTCATCCCACACACACCCGTGGAGACAGCTAATTGGCGGGGCCATGTGTGCAGCCCGTCCCCTCTCCCAGGTGCCAGTCCCATGGTGTGTCACTTTTCATGTACAGGTGGGCCTGTCGGTCTGGTCAGTGCCGACGCTGTCTTGTCCTGTAGGTTAAGACAAGTACTAATGTCAGGTGGGACTTGCTCCCTCTCCCCTTGGGCTGCAGCCTGCCGTGGCCATTCCTGGCCTGCTGGTCTTCCTTACACAGGAGAAGGTACCTTGCGAGTTCGCTATAAGGCGCCATGGAGACTTTGATGAGAACAGTGGTGAGTCTCCAAGTCAGTCTGAGGAGAAATCGGCACTGCCTCTTCCTGTCAGTGACTGAGGCAAAGCTCCTGTTGTCCAGGCCATCTCCTTTTCTTCAATAATATTCTTTTATTTTTAAGGGGCTTTTACACCCTTTAGTAGATTTGTTCTTAAGAGCAGTAGGTTTTTTGCTGCTATCGTTGGTGATATTTAAGGAGTTGCTTTGAGACGCTGTTCCCTGGTGTGAGGATGTGCGGTTCTCTCCAGCCCCTCGCAGAGTGCCCTGATCCAGCTGACAGCCTGTCCAGACAGCCTTTGGTGTTTCCTGCGCCGGTATCGCCTGGTGTTATAACGCTCTATCTTCTTCCCTTCTAATCTTTCTGCCACTGATTCATTCATCCGCTCACTCACTCGTTGACTGTATTACTGTGCTGACCTTGGCTTCTGGGACTCATGGGCTGGAGTGGTGTCTGTGGGTACCACATTCAGTGTGAGATCTGCTGTGGGATTTTTGTAGATGCCCTTCATTGGTGTAAGGAGGCACCTGTTTCTTCTTTGTTTGCCAGGAATTTTTATTATGAGTGAGTCCAGAATGTTACGGAAATGCAATTTTTCCTTCCTTCCTACCCACGGTGCTGTGGTGTTACAGCTCACAGCAACCTCAAACTCTCGGGCTCAAGTGATCCTCTTGCCTCAGCCTCCTGAGTAGTTGGGACTACAGGTGCCCACAATGCCTGGCTATTTTTTTTCTATTTTTAGTAGAGATGGGGTCTGACTAGTGCTCAGGCTGGTCTTGAACTTCTGAGCTGGAGCAATCTCCCCACCTCAGCGTCGGGGTGAGTGTTAGGGTCACAGGCAGGAGCCCTGCTCCAGGCTATGTTTGACATTTTTTAATATTCTTGGAGTACTTCCTGGGCACAAGAAACAAAAGCAAAAAAAAAAAAAGAAAAACATTTTCTAATGTTAAGTTCCTGAGATAAATCCAATTTGGTCTTAAATCTACTCCCCTTCTAAAATACATTATTAGCACAAATCTGCCTTTTTTTTTTTTTGAGAATTGTTACTTTTATGTTCACAGGAGACTCGCCCAGACCGTTTCTTTCCTCCGCCCTCATCTGACTCTGCTCTCTGGGAGCCTCACAGCGGGAGGTGCTGGTTCTCTGTTGCTGCTCTAACAAGTCCCCGTAACCTCTGTGACTTGAGACAACACACCTTTACTCTCTCTCAGGGCTGCAGACCAGCGTCCTGCATTGGTCTCCCTGGGCCAAAGTCCAGGTGTTGGCAGGGCTGTGCTTCTTTCTGGCGAGGAACCTGTCCCCGCCTGGCCCCCCCAGCTTCTGGGGGACCTCCCTCCGCCCCGTCCCTCCGTCTTCAGAGCCAGGGTGCAGCTCCGTCCTCACAGCTCTTCCTCCACCTCTCCTTCTCTGCCTCCGTCTTCCACTTTTAGGAGCCCTGTGGCCACACTGGGCCCACCCAGCTCACCTGGGATACCTGCCTATGTCAAGTCAGGTGATGAATGACCTTGACCCTTTGCTGTGTAGCATGACGTATCCACAGCCTCCAGGGATTGGGCCTAGGTCGCTTTGGGAGATGGGGGACATGTTATTTTTTCCTTGACACTTAGCCATGGTCGAAAATTTATAAAAGTGCCAGGTAACAACCAAAAGTCTTCTACCCACCATCCCCTCCCCACTAGGACTTCGAGTCTCCTGCCCTGCTTGGGTGAGACAGGCCCTACGTGCCATGCCAGGGGTCAGAGGAACTTCTTCGCAGAGATGGAACATCTAAGTGAGGAGAACTGGGGCAGCAGCCCCCAGCTGACAAACGGCTCCAGAGCTGCCGAATGTGGTTGTCCTGGCAGCTGCTTCCTCCTTTAGGTTTGGCATAGGAGCATTTTGACACTGGCCACTGTGGTCCCTGAAATGCGTCAGAATTCAGACGCTGACGAGCCTGAGGGTCAGGGCCAAACGGGAGCCCAGCAGGTAGGGTTGGGGAGATGGAAGTTCCCAGGATTAATGGATCCCGGAGAGCAATCTCAAAGCCACAGGTGTAGGCCTGTAGGCCTGTGAGTAGGAAGAGGAAGAGGAAGGAGGAGGGAGCACATCTGGGCATGTGGAGGGAGGTTGAGGGCCACTTGCTACTCTGACCACTGAGGTGGCTTGATGAGTAGCCAGGTTGGTGTCAGATGGCATTTTGGGGCCTGGAGCACAAAAGGCTCCACACTGGCTCCTGTCCCTCCAGCTGGCTGGGGTGGGCTGGTGTATTGGCTGATGTCCCTCCTGCTGGCTGAGGTGGGCTGGTGTATTGGCTGAAACCCCTCGTCATTATTGCCCGAGACGCTCCTGGGCACACAGCGGCTCCTTGACATGTCAGGGCTGGACAGCATATGGCTGTCCCTTGGCAGGTGCCCAGGGCCCACGTCATCACTCTGGAAGGCACCATTTGGCATAGAAGGAGATGCTTACTTGTTCTTTTAAACCCATTTTTGTCATTTAATCTTTGCCTCAGGGAACTTGGCCCATTTTCCCAGGACAAGGGCAGAGGGATGGCCTTGCTGGCTCTGGCAGGGACGAGTAATGCTGGACAGGCTCCCTGTTGGCTCCACTGGTGTCAGGCTTGTGGCTGGCAGAGGGAAGCCCCAGACGGCACTGCTGGGAGGCTGTGGGCAGGCTGGCAATGTCCATGGTGCCAAGCCAGGGAGCTCTGAGCCCAGAGCCCAGATGCTTCCCAGCTCCTGGTATTCACTGAGAGTCGCAAACTAGATGAGTCCAAAAGGTTTGTGTCATTTCTAAGGGCAGGGTTATCAATGGGGTGCACTTCTGCTCCCAGGATCTGCCTGACTTGGGGACACTTTGGCTGTCACAACCTGGGGGAAACAGAGGCCGGAGATGCTGCCCAGTGCCCTCTGGGGACCAGCTGTCCTCGTACAGAGCCCCCGCCCTGCGGTGCACCCTGCAGACAATGTCGGCCCCGGGGAGAGACCCCACTGAAAAGCTGGAGCCCCCCTTTCACTACTTTTCTACTCTTAAAACAGCCTGTATTTCAAGCTTGCTGAAATACAGCATCTCCACATAAGGAGCTACCTGGAATTCCCTGACAAGGAGTTTAGTGTGATCACACTTCTGGATTCCTGTTCCGCAAATGATTTCCTTTGTGCTGCTCAATGAGTGCCTGAAATGAAATAAAAAGCTCTCACAACAAAAGGTCCCTGATGAAACTGTTCGTGTTTGATCCTAGTTGGAGCCCGAGGCGGCTGACGCGTCTTCACTGCAGGGTTCTTGCACAATGTTTAGCTCATGGTGCAAACAGACGGCCATGGCTCTGGCTGCCTACCCAGGCTGTAACTTGGCACCTTTAAGGTGAGTGAGTTTGGTATCTCCAAGGTTAGAAGGTGGCTTCCCCGCTCTCTCTGAAGGAGAAGGTGGTTCTGCCTCTTCCTACAACCTGTCTATCTGCCCTGACTTAACTCGCCAGCTTGGTTTTTTGGAAATGGTCCTTAAGATGACCTTCAAAATAGTTTTCTCCTTTTGGATAATGTCATTCAAAACATATTTTTATTAAATCAATTTATAGCTTATTTTTTTTTCTTTTTTAAAAAAGATTAAGATGAAATTCACATAAGGTGAAATATGTTAACCTTCTTTTTCTTTAGAGGAAGGGTCTTACTCACCTGCCCAAGCTGGAGTGCAGGGGCACAATCACAGCTCACTGTAATCTTGAATCCTAGGCTCAAGTGATCCTCCCACTTTAGCCTCCTGAGTAGCTGGGACTGGAGGTGCCCGCACCAACTTGGCTAATTGTTTACTTTTTTTGTAGAGATGGGGTTTTGCTATGTTGCCAGGCTGGTCTTGAACTCATGAGCTCAAGTGATCTAGCTGAAGCCAGGTTAAGTTACTAGTCCCCTGGCGTTTAGTATACTCATAACTAAATGCCACCACCTCTGTCCTTCCCCTCACCCGAGGAAACTCTGGCCCCTTGTTTTTGGCAGCCAGTAGTCTTCTTTCTGTCTCTCTAGATTTACTATTCTGGCTGTCGCTTACCAGTGGAGTCAAGCCCTATGTGACCCTTTGTGCCCAGCCTCTTTTACTTGGCATAATGCTATTGAGTTTCACCCGCGCTGTGACACGTGCCCCCGGCTCCCTTCTTCCTGATGGGAGGGTGGCTAGGGATGCATGGCGGGACCACGTTTGGTTTGTCCATTCACCCACTGATGGACATTCTGGTTTCCACTTTCAGGCTATCGTGAATAATGCGGTTGTGAGCATTCACGTACAGGCTGTCGTGTGGACCTGTGTTTTCAGAAGCAGAATTCAGGGTTATGCCTTAATTCTATGTTTAACTTTCTGAGGAACCTATCTTTAAGTCTTAAATGAAAGTGCTTTCTCCTGACAAGAATGCACTTGTTCCATGTCTCAACTCACAAGTTCTTTTGCTTGCGGTTGGGCCGGCCAGTCTGAGCTGTGAACACCCCTTCCTGTGGCATAGTGGGGCTTGTCGATCTCAGGCTTCCAGAAGGTTCCATCAAGCATAAGTGTGCACTGTGTTGGAATAACTTGATAGGGTGAAACCCTGAATTGGATTTTACCTTCCGTCTTGGGCTAGGAGCTTTATTTTATATATGAAATCAGGGGAGAACATCCCTGAATTGACGCGATGGAGGATCAGGTGGTTTTGCTGTAAATAACAAATGTGGGCGTGGCACTGAGAAGGGGTTCAGGTATCTTTATTGTTTCATCTCTCTTCATTTCTCTCCCCCTATTTATCTGTTTATTTTTAATTGTGGCAAACTTCACGTAACATAAAATTTGCCATCCTAACCATTTTTAAGTGTCCGCCTCATTCCTCCCAGCACTGGAGGTGGGTGCCGTCATCCTTGCTCCCCTCTGCAGAGGGGCCGGGCGAGGCCTGCACCTGAAACCAGTTAGAGCAGCCGTGAGCGTGCGGCAGGATGGGCCAGGGGCCGTGAGCCCCAGAGTCTCAGCTGTCTCTGACACCAGGCCAAATCACGAAAACGCCTGCACGGGGCATTTAAATTTTCCTGAATGTTGTTTCTGGCACTCACGTTTCCTGGTATGCACCAGGGTTGGCATTTTGCTGTCCAGGTGAGTGGGGAGGGGCGTCGAATGCCAAAATGCAGCAGCGTGAGGCACAGTCTGCCCGTCCCTGAGGGGCTGTGTGGCAGGAGACCCTTGCTGTGTGGCAGGAGACCCTTGCTGCGGGAGCTGGGACGCAGGGAGGCAGTGCATCTGCTGGGGTTATTGGGTAGAACTGGCCTCTCGATGTGTTCCAACCTGGGTGTTGTGGGGACTATGTCTCAGAAGCTGGGATACTCAGGGCCCTGGCTGGGTGAGGGAGGAGGGAGCCTGGGGCACTTGGCCCACAGCCATGCTTGGGATTGCAGCAATGGGCCCACAGCAAGTCCCCGCCAGGCAGGGCTTGTTATCTTAGAGCCACAGTGGGTGTGACAGCTGAGCTGGCTCTTCTCAGGCCTGGCTGTCCCCCTGAAAGGGGTGTGGGTACAGAGATAGGCACAGGTAGAGGAGGGGACCAGGGGACATGGGGCCACTGTGGTCAGGGCCTGGGCTGCAGGAGTCAGGAGTGGAGCACTGCAGGTGTGTGGGTGCTGGGGTTAGTGCTGGCTGCCCAGGGTTCATGCCCACCCTGAGACAGGTGAGACCAGCAGAGAGGGGCAAAAGACCCCACCTCCAGCAGCCCAGGGAGACAGCAGTGATGGCAGTCACAGGCATGGACCGGGGTTCCAAATGAGGAGAATCCAAAGTGCGGGCTTCCATGGGTATCAGGAGGGACCTTCCTTTCTCATTGTCACTGGCCAGATAGGGACAGAAGGGCCGCTGGCTCTGCCCGCTGTGCCCCTTTGGCAGAGCTCTGTCTGCCCCTTTGGGACCTTGCAGCTTGACTGTAGGATAAACACACGAGTGCTTTGTGTGACACACAACTTGTCAGAGATGCTTGTACTGAGATGGGACTGGCTCCAGGTCTGAGGGTCCCTCCTGCTCCCTGTGGCAGGGCAGGAGGAGCAGAGCCCCTGCCCTGGCCCGATATGCATCTGCCCCAATTCTGAGAGCTGGTGGCATCTAGTCCCTGGGATGTGGACCTGGATCCGTGAGTCACAGGTTCTGGATTCAACCTTTGTTTCCCAGACACCCTCTGGTAGCAGGATCACATATCACACCTGTTCTCTGGCCTCAGTCTGTCCTCAAGAAAAAAACCTGCCACTACCAGCCCCAAAACCACCAAAACAAACCCCAGAGACAGAACTACAGAAAACCACCCCTAAACCATCAAAACAAACCCCAGAGAGAGAACTACAGAAAACCACTTCACAGTCCCCTGGCTTTGAACAAGAGCTGCCAGGAGCCACCGTACAGGCCCCTCCTGCCCCTTGTGAAGGTCTTGGGAGGGACAGTGTGGCCTTTGTGTCCTCCTGGCTGGGCAGCAGGCAGCACCCTATGGATGTGACCACAGCCAGTGCAAGGGACGGCTCTGAACACCAAGGACATTGTGGGTCGTGCAACCGGCCTTGCGGGGCACTGGCGATGGGAGGGCCGAGGAGTCCTGCCCCTGAGACTGTGGTGTCTGGGTGCATGATGCAGACACCCAGGGCGTGGCTGGACCTTGGCACTGCCTGTGTCCCACAGTCCTGGGTATATAACGGATCAGATATCAGCCTTTCCTCCTCCCTACTGAAACTATGGTCCTCTTGGGCTGTGCCCTCCATTCACCCCATCCACCTTCAGTGGTGTCTCAGGACTGGGTCATGTCTGGGTTCTGTGACCTCCCCAGCCACGTCCAGCCCCTTTGTGCCTTGGTGTCCTCAGCTATGAAGGGGCAGCAGTGGCTCCCACAGAGGTGCAGCCCTGTCCACTCCTCTGGGGACCTTCTCCTTCAGCCACCCCCAGCACCCTGCATCAAGGGCCCATGGGCCCTAATAGTCTGAGGACCATCCAACCCCTGTCTCTGTGGCCTGCCTCCCTACAGCCTCCATTCCTACCTGTCCAGAGTTGAATAGCATCTCCCAAAATTCACGCTTGCCTGGAACCTCAGAATGAGATGTTGTTTGCAATGTAACTGAGTAAGTCTTGAGATAAGGCCACACTGGATTCAGTGGGCCCTAATCCAGGGACTCGTCCTTGGAAGGAGGGAAAACAGACATGCAGAGACACAGATGAACGTGGCTGTCTGATGTGGAGGTCAGAGTGATGTGCCTACAGGCCTAGGGACAGCAAGGGAGGGAGGGAGCCTGGCAGAGGCCAGGAGGAGGGGGAGGAAGCCTGGCTGACACCTGAGGTCAGATTCCGGCCTCCAGACAGAGGCAGGCAGTAAACAAGTGAAAGGGCTGTTGCTGTGAGCCACACAGTCCTGGTTGAGGCACTTTATTAAGTGGTCCTGCTGAGGGGGGAGGGGCCCCACACCCGGGGAGGAGCCCTACACCCTCCTTCTGCCCCTCAGGGCTGTGTCTGGGTGGTGCAGAGCACCTGGGCGGCACCCCCCACCTGTGCCCCATCTGCTCTGTCTCCTTCCTACTCTGTCTCAGGGGCAGGAGGTGACACCTCTCTCCCAAGGACAGCAGTGGAATCACACTTGTGCTTTCCAGGTGCTCAGAGCTGGCTTCTAGGAGAAATGCCCAGAGCACCTTCCCTGGCTGCCCTCGGGAGGGCCTGAGTGCTGGGGCCCTGTCCCACCCCTGGGGGCACAGACAGGACAGCCTGGAGAACCCTGAGAAGGTTGGGCTTTTAGCTTAAAAATCAATATGGCCTTTGCCTCCTGGGCCAGAACAAACAGATCCATGTGTGGTTTAAGATAAAGGGATGTTTCATAATAATGGCCACAGGGAAGCAGACAGTGTGCTACCTGTATTATTGTAATGGGCCTGTACAAAAAGAAAAAAATCAAACAGCCACAAAAAACAGCTTACATGGAAAAGTGGGTACTGTTCTCCTGGAGCCAGTGTTGATGTTGGAGTTAAAGAGCGGCCCTGGAAACCAACACTCTTCCCGCCCACCCCTCCTCCCCACCCTCCCTCTCTCCTCCTCCCTCCCTCCTACAAATGTTTGTCCAACAGCTTCTGATGCCAGGAGCTGTTCTAGATGTGACAGGTGTAGCGGGAACAGGATGTACAGGTTCTGGGTCCTCAGGGACTCACAGTGGGAGAAACAATTAAACAGAGAAGAGTCACATCAGAGCTGGGCCACTCCTGTGCAGGGCTTACCGCGGGGATGTGACAGGCAGGGGCAGGGCCAAGGGGTGCTTGGTATGGAACATCCCTGTGATTAGGGACATTCAACTCAGTCCCAGATGGCCAAGGGAGCTGTCCCTGGCTATCAAGAAGGGTAATAGTCCTGGCAGAAGACAGGATGTGCAGAGGCCCTCAGGCGGCGAGAGGAACCCCAGGACGGCAGGATGGATATGTAACCCGAGATGGAGGGCTTCATTCTGGGTGCCACTGGGGGCCACAAGGGAGTGGGGAGATTAGATCAATGTTTTAGGAGACTGTGGTGGCTGCTTGTGGAGATGGGAAACTGAGGCTGGCCTATCTCAGGGGCACCCGGCATGCGACTAAGCGCTGCCCGTGGGTCAGAGGCAGGCTGTCTTTCCTCTTGTTAAATTTTTTTGTGGTGGTGGAATATACAAAACATATAACTCACCATCTTTGCCATTTTTAAATTTATCATTCAGGCGCATTAAGCGCATTTCCAGTGCTGTGAAGCTGTCACCACTGCCCACCTCCAGAAGGGTTCCGTCTTCCCAGACTGCAACTCTGTTCTCGTTAATCACTGACCCCCCTCCCCACGCCCGGCACCCACAATTCTACTTTCCCTCCTGAAGAATCCGACTCCACTAGGGATTGCATACAAGCGGAACCGTGTGGTGTCCAACCTTCTGTGACCATCTTATCCGCTGGGCATGTTTTCAGGGTCTGTGTGGTGGCGAGAGTCAGAGCTCCCTTGCTTTTTAAGGCAGAGTGATATGGACTGTCCATAGTCAGAGGCCACTGGGGCTGTGTTTTCGCTCTGTGGACGTGGGTGCCATCAGGTTATCCTTTCCTCATTACGGAGCAGATCAGGCTATTTTTTGCAGTTTTAGAGACCCAAGCGCTCCACGCTCATTGTGAGAAATCTGAGTGACACAAAGCAAGCAGTAAGGTAAAATGCTGGTTGTGTCTCGGCCACCCCCATCCTTTATCTCCTTCCTAGAATCAGCCAGTGCCGTGGGGTTCACTGTGCGCTTCCAGAATTCCCTATGCACTTACGACACATCTGTGAGTGAGTGACGTGTGCCCCATACTGATGGGACCACACGGGCATGTCACTTTCCCTTCACTGAATGCTTCACACGCATTTTAGACGCACTCCATGTGTGTCCTGTGGCTGTTTATCTGTCTCCCAGTTGTTGGGTTTCTACATTCTCGGGGTGTGTGTGTGTGTGTGTGTGCACAGGTGTGTGTGCACAGGTGTGTGCTCAGACTTCCAGAAGGGTGGCTGCTTAAGCTTAGGGTCCTGGAATGTTTAAGTTTATTTTTGAAAAGGAAATATATCATAAACAGGGACTAGGGCAAATAAAAGTTATTTATGAATATCGTATAAGGCAAACGTGTTAACTTATTTTAACATTATTTAGCAAGTTGTTCAGATGTAAACTTATTCCAGCAGAATGACGTTACTATATCTGAGTCTGCTTCGCACAGGCTGAGGGCTTGAACGGCAGATGTTTCTTTCCTTACAGACCCAGAGGCTGGAAGTCCGAGTTGCTGGTGGGGCCGGGGCTGGTGAGGCCTCTCTCCTGGGCTTGCAGACAGCACCTGGCTGTGTCCCCGCATGGTACAGGACAGAGAGACCCATCATCCACAGGAACTAATCCTGTCAGGGCCACTGCCGTGACCTCACCTAACCCCCGTTACCCCAGAGGCCCCACCTCTACACCATCACATGGAGCTTGGGGCTCCCACGGGAATTTAGAGGAGCACAGTTCAGTTCCTAGCGGTACCTTAATATTTTATACGATGGGCAGTGAAGTTCAAATTTTTTTTGTTTTTGAGACAAAGTTTCACTCTGCCACTTTGATAGAGTACCTGGTGTCATAGCTCACAGCAGCCTCAAACTCTTAGGCTCAAACAATCCTCTTGCCTCGGCCTCCTGAGTAGCTGGGACTACAGGTGTCCACCACAATGCCCGGGTATTTTTTTTTTTTTTTGAGATGGGATCTCGCTCTTGCTCAGGTTGGTCTTGAACCCCTGAGCTTAGGCAATGCACCCACCTCAGCCTCCCACAGTGTTGGGATTCTAGGTGTGAGCCACCACACCTGTCCAAGTGGCAGTGTTTTGTGATAATCAATCAATGGCAATTGATTCTGTGTGTCGACTGTGTCTGTTCTGGTTGTCCGGTGCTGTGTAACACACCATCCCTAAGCCTTCCAGCTCTGACTCTGTCATTTGCTCATGGTGAGGCCCAGAGGTGGCTGGTCTCTGCCCCATGATGTCTGTCCTTCTGGTGGGAGAGGACTCACACCTCAGCTGCATGGCTGGCCGTGTCTGGGGCCTGGGTTAGCTGTCCCCGGGCCTCTAGCATGGTGTCTGGCAGCAGGAAGAAGGAGGAAGACCCCCACCCCCCGTCCTCTTGGGTTCTGGACTGTGAAGTCCAGAATGTCTCTTCTGTGGCACCTTGTAGGGAAGTGTCAGGCCCAGCACCTGCTCCAGGGGACGGGGACAAAGCCCCCCTCTGGGCAGGCACCCGTGTGTCAGTGAGGGAAGGAGCGCACTGGACGTGGGGAGGGTGCCCAGGCGCAATTCTCCTCCACTGTGTGGGTCCCAGGCTGCTCCTGGGGTGTGGCTGGTGGGAGCAGAGTCTCCCACAGCATCTGAGTGACCACCACTCTCCTTGTGTCCTGCAGACGGCGTCCACAGCGTCACGGCGCTCTGCACCCTGCGTGTCACCATCATCACAGATGACATGCTCACCAACAGCATCACCGTCCGCCTGGAGAACATGTCGCAGGAGAAGTTCCTGTCCCCACTGCTGGCCCTCTTCGTGGAGGGAGTGGCCACGGTGCTGTCCACCACCAAGGACGACGTCTTCGTCTTCAACATCCAGAACGACACAGACGTCAGCACCAACATCCTGAACGTGACCTTCTCGGCGCTGCTGCCCGGCGGCGTGCGCGGCCAGTTCTTCCCCTCGGAGGACCTGCAGGAGCAGATCTACCTGAACCGCACGCTGCTGACCACCATCTCCACGCAGCGCGTGCTGCCCTTTGACGACAACATCTGCCTGCGGGAGCCGTGTGAGAACTACATGAAGTGCGTGTCCGTGCTGCGCTTCGACAGCTCCGCGCCCTTCCTCAGCTCCACCACCGTGCTCTTCCGGCCCATCCACCCCATCAACGGGCTGCGATGCCGCTGCCCGCCCGGCTTCACCGGCGACTACTGCGAGACGGAGATTGACCTCTGCTACTCCAGCCCCTGCGGTGCCAATGGCCGCTGCCGCAGCCGCGAGGGGGGCTACACCTGCGAGTGCTTCGAGGACTTCACAGGTAGGTCACAGCCTGGGGGATGGGCTCTCCTGGGCTTTGCACAGACACCACTAGGTCACACGGCAGAGGGTTCCAGAGATTCCCTCTGTCCACTGCCCTCCTGGGGAAACGGTCCCGGTACGGGCGCTAGGCCCAAGTGTTGCTCCCTGACCTTGAGATGATGTTGGAAGCGGCATCTCCTTAGCCGGCAGGCATGCATGTCATATACCCACCTGACTCAATTCCCTTCTTAACAAGAACGAGGGCAGGGTGACCGGGTGAGATTCACGTGAGAAACCTCAATGCACAAAATGATGTGCTTCTCTTAAGTGGGTCTAGAGCTAAAGTGCTTTGCTCCAGATCTCAGGTTTAATTGGTTTGTGTGAAACAACAGAACCAGGGTGAAAGTTGTGAGCTGTTCAGCATCTGGGCCTTGAAAGATGCTGTTCGTTTTTTTAGGCCTTGTTGCAAGTGTAGAAAGTGACTCACCTTCCCCCCTGGAAGACACGCACACCTGGAGAGGTCCTGACTAATCACAAAGATAAACTGCTCCAAAGGCAGCCAACAGTTGTTTTCAAAAATACGAAAGGAGCCAGCTCCGGAGCATTACAAAAACACAGCGCTCTGCATCTCGACCGCAAATCTCACTTTGGTCTTTGATTGCCTATGACATAAAATGACGGTTCATTTGAAAAGCAAGTTTATTATGGTCCCGACGGTGAACAGTCTGTCTTTTTTGGAAAGCTATCTGGGGATTAGGGGGGGATTTGATCCAAACCGGAGGTAACTTCGAGATCTTTCCAAGGACTGTCCTGGTGTGTTTAATACACACACCTGTGGGATCGCTGGCTGCGGGGGGCTGGGGGGGCTTTGGGGGCTTCACACAGCACACAGTGCAGGTCCACCGAGCTTAGGGTTTGAGGTATTAGCAGCATTTACCCAGCAGGAAGCGTGCAGGGGAGCACAAAGGGAGAGGAAGCCATCTGTCCAAGGGACCCTGCACCAGAAGAGGAGGAGCCAACGGGGGGTGGGGGGAGGCTTGAGGCGTCTGCACCCTAGGTTGGTTATAACCTGGTAATGGTAGGGCGGGAGGATGGTGTTATAACTGACTCTCTGTGGCATTTGCACTCCTCTTGTGGGTCCAGAGCTCTTTCCCACCGTCTAGCTGAGTGAAAATTCCCGTCTACACTGGGGCTTGGCAGTGCATGAGGAAGGCGGGCAGGGACATGGGAGACTCCCCTCCACCCCTGGCAGTCACACCTAATTTGGAAGCTGTAGCTGGGGGAGGCCTGGCCCGGCTCCTCTCCTGCCCTTGAGCTTTGGTGGCTCCCAGGTCCCTGGGAACTTCCCAAGGTCTCCTCCTCCCAACTCTGGGCTGGGAGCGCCACCTCTCAGGAGTGTGTGATAGGATAGGGTGCGCCAGCTGCCAGCGCCGTCTGTGCCCCCCACAGGTGAGCTGGCAGTGCCCCCGCCAGCCATGTGGCCAGGGACTGCTTTGGCTTCCTCTCTTGCTGTGGCTGTCGGTCCCTGGGAAAGAGCCTGTGTGCTTCAGGGAACCAGCAAGTGTATCCTCTTCATCCACCCCACAAACACTGACTGAGCACCTGCTGTATGCCGGGTGCACAGCCAGACCCCTGCCCATTCTGGTGGGCGACCCAGTTAATCTGTGCAGTTGTCCCTCTCACTGGGTGAAGGGACCTCTCAAGGACCCCCATCGGGTGGCTTTGCCAGGCTGGTGGGCCGCTTGCAGCAGGCCTGCTGGGAAATCCAGGGGACAGTCAGCTTTAGGGCCACATGGGTGATCCCTAGACGGGCAGACCCTAAAATGACGGCCCACTGAGTGGAAGCCATTTCTAAAGTTCTCAAGTTTCCTTTTCAACAGGAGAATCATTTTTAGAAAAATAACGGCTGGGCAAGGGCCACATCTGTCATTGCCAATAAGACCTGCTGAAATGTAATGACTGGCAGGAGACTAATTTGAATCTCTTTGGGCACTAGAATTATCATGTGTATTTCCCTCAGAGATAAGACTAATGAAGCCTGATTATTTTTGCTGGGTCCCTCTTCCTCTGTTTTCCTTTTTTCTCTTTGAAGCTCTCCTTTTCCTGCGAGGAGGTAATTGGGCTCATTTATTCACGATGAAAGTAGTGCTGTCGTCAGGAGGGTTGTATGACTTGCTCCCTGGAAAGCCAAGCTCCAGTCGTGAGTTGGAACCGGCCCAGGCGGCTGCTGGAAGCTCCCGGCTTCCTGTGTTACAGGGCAGGAGCTGGGCAAAGGAAGGTGGCAATTAAGTCCAGGAAAAGCTTGGCGAATCTGATGCTGGAGAAGCAGACAGCTCTCCAGTGTCTCTGGAATCCACTCCGCCCCCAGAGCTGTCCAGGCCCCAGGGTACGTGGATCCCCAGGTCTCTGCAGGCAGCAGAGGGTGGCCACCCCTTCAGGGGTCTCAGGTCTGTGTCTGGGGTCAGCAGACTGCAGGGGCTGGCATTTTACATGTGTCAGCACCCTCCCGACTTCTCAGCTCTGGGGATGTTCCTGAATTAATGTGAGTGGCGAACACAGGCTGGTTTTCCAGTTCCCTGCCCCTCCATCTTTCCTTTTGTAAACATTGCAGTTCTGTTTTGTTGTGAAACGCCTTAAGGACAGGGTCACGGCTCCTGTTGGTCCAGACACTGCCCAGCTCTCCCCTCAACACCTGTCCTGCTGCTGTCGGAGACGCATCCTCTCCCTGTCCGTCTGCCAAATGCCCTGCTCTGGGAAGATTCCAGAAGGTCTGCTGACCTCCTTGGTGGGTCTGTGGCTCCCTGGGTGCCTCTTAGTATTGATAATTATGGTTCTGTTGACCTGTTCTCACATCAGGTGTGATTCACCTGTTTGCATGTCTCCGACCCTGAGGCCAGCAGCCACTCGTAACTAATATTTGTTGAGTACCTCATTGTGCTGGTCACTGCCCCAGATTCCACCTGTATTTTCTCATTTAACTCTCAGGGTGGCCCTATGGTCTTGCTTTACAAATGGAGAAACAAGGCTGGGCACAGTGGTTCACGCCTACAATCCCAGCCCTCTGGGAGGCCAAGTCAGGGGGGTCAGCTGAGCTGAAGAGTTCAAGACCAGCCTAAACAAGAGAGACCCTGTCTCTAAAAAACTAGTCAAGTTTCCTTTTGTTGCAGTGGGCACCTGTAGTCCTGACTACTTGGGCAGCTGAGGCAAGAGGATTACTTGAGCCCAAGAATTTGAGGTTACTGTGAGCTGTGATGCCACAGCACTCTACCCAGGGTGACAACGTGAGACTCTGTCTAAAGAATAAATGCATAAGAATGGGGAAACTGAGGTACGTAATGTTTAAGCATCTAGCCCAGTGGTTCTCAGCTAGGGATGATTGTCCCCCCTACCCTGGGGACATTGACAATGCCAGAGGACATTTTTGGTTGTCACAACTGAGGGGTTGGGGGTGGCATTCTAGTGAGAAGAGGTCAGGGAAGCTGTTCCCCATCCCATAGAGCAAAGGATGGGCCCCACGAAAGGCTAGCAGTTCCGTGTGCCCCCGAGGCCAATGGTGCTGTGGGGAGTGAGGCTGGAATTCGAACCCAGGTGTTCTTGGCCTCTGAGCTCAAGCTGCTGGTCCTGTGAGCTCCTTGAGGGTGGACCGGCTGGACTTCTGTGTTCATCTGCTCTTTCTTTGGCTTTATTTATTTAATAGCATTTTGTAAAAATTGTCCCCATGAGCTGGGCACTTGGGCCTCAAGGTGCAGTGTGGTGGGTGATGACAGCTGCACCTGCCACTCAGGAGAGGGGCCACCGCTGAGCCCCACACCCGAGCAGGTGGGAGGGAATTTCCTTCCCAGGAAGAAACCTGACCTGCTCCAATCAGGACAAGGCTTAGACTGGGTCCTGCCTCCTGGTGCCCCTGCTCCCTGGTTAAATAGTCACAATCACTCCTCACGGAAATGGTGACACAGCCCAGGAGAACACTGCTCCTACTAAGCCCTTTCCACTTATCTGTGACAACCCAGGAGCAGGGACAGTTGTCACCGCAGTGTTATCTACACCCAGGTGCAGAGCTGATATCTGACTCAGGGATTTTGCATCCCGAGGCTGGTGTGTGAGCGTCATAGCTGCCCCTGGGCCGGAACCTCAGCCACCCTTGTCCTCAACATCCCCAGGAATTTCAGACACTTCCTCTTCTGATCCTGTCTCCTGCCCTGTCCCCATGTCAGACTGCAGGGGTGGTGGCCATGTGCCCTGGCCCCCATGTCTGACCTGTCACCACATCCTGACACTTCTGCCCCCAGTCAGTCCCTTCTCCCACCACGTGTCACGTCACCTTGCCTCTCCCCTGTGGCCCTCGCACCTGTGTGCTCTTTCTCCCAAGTTTCCCTGGTGGTTCCTCTGTCCTTGGCCCTCCATCCTCACCACAGTCCCCACCCACATGGTTAGAGCCAGACTTGGTGCTTGCAGGTGTTGTCACCCCCTCTGTGCTGGCGCTGTGAGGGCAGATGGTGGTGACGTCTCTGTCCACTAGCCGGTGTCCACAGTCTGGCCGGTGCGGCATCCGGGAGGCACCATGTACATGTGAAGCCGGAGGACATCACTTCAGGGCTGAGATTCCCTCTGCTCTGTGGTCACTGTGGCACCGCTGCTGCCCCTGGCACTGGCCTGTGAGGAGCAGGCTCTGTGGGAGCATGGACTGCCCTTCCCTGGGGACACTGGGTGCTTCCGACGTTGTCCTGCTGTTGGGAGAGCTGGCCAGGGCCCTGTGCTGTGGGGCTGCCTGTGTGCTCGTCACAGGGCCTTGAGCGGGAACTCGGGCCTCTAGGCTTTTCCAAGCATTCTGGGAACTAAATTTCTCCCCTCCCTGCCCATGCTGGGGAGAACTGGGAGCCCTCGACTTTATTGTCACAGTTTGAGGTCTTCCAAGGGGCGTGGTCTGGAGCAGCAGCTCTGGGACTTCTGGACAGGGTGGTGTCCTTCAGGGTTCAGTGATATGAAGGGGGTGCAGGGGCGGCAGGGGCAGTGCAGCAAATGGCCTCCTGTCTCCCTGTGTCTGAGTAAAGCCTGACCTGGTGCCCATCCTGGTGTGCTTGTGGGCCAGGGCGTTTTTTGTTAGGGTCGCGTTTGTTCCCGACCCCCTGCTTTTAGGACCTGGGGCTGCTGAGCACAGAGCCTGGCCTTGCACGACACACTGATCAGACTGTGGGGTGCTGGCATTCCCGAGCTGGGCTTTAACCTGGTCCAGGAATCAGTGGGTTCATAGAGGCATGGCAGAGCCTCAGTGGTCTTGGCTTTGAGCTGTGTGCCAGTCCCCCAGGCTGGGACATCCCGGGTGCCCTATGAGAGGGCCTCCCCAGGGCTAAGGGCCCTCCTGTGAAGGTACAAGGCCAGAGAAACTTTTGGTGTAAAAATCTAATCACCTGTTTGTTCATGGGAAATATTGGTACTTCTCTGATTCTCTTATAAATGCACACTTATTCCAACTCTGTTTTATCTTAGTTCTCTTGGTGGGGTCACTCTGTGGCTGTCATATGATCTACTAGCGTGTGACCCACCCCATGCTGAAGATCTGCACTTTCTTTTTTCCTCTCTTGCTTTAAAATTGAGACAAAGTCTCACTTTGTCACCTTTGGTAGAGTGCCCCGGTGTCATAGCTCACAGCAACCTCAAGCTTTTGGGCTCAAGCAATTCTCTTGCCTCAGCCTCCTGTGTAGCTGGGACTACAGGCTCCTGCCACAACACCTGGCTATTTTTTTGTTTGTCTGTTTGTTTGTTTGTTTAGCAGGCCCAGCACGGGTTTGAACTCATCAGCCCTGGAACATATGGCCGGTACCCTAACCACTGAGCTACAGGCGCCCCAAGACCTGCACTTTCATATTGAGTAGAAAATGTCCCTGCTACCCCAAGAGGGGCTGTTGTCCACTCAGCTCAGGGAGGAACAGGGTCTGTAGGTGCTTGCCGTGCTCACCAGGTTAAAGCTCTACTTCAGAGCATTCCCAGCAAAGTTGAATTTAGTCCTTAAACTAGAGAGTTAATTAGCATTCAAAATGAAATCATTACAGAACCTATAATGAAAGTCTCAGATGAAGCAGAACAGAATCCTTTCTCAGGAAACCGTGCTTTTCAGATACTGAGGATTCCGTCAGGTTTTCCCCTTGGTCCTGCTCAGGTCTCTTCCATTTGGCTTTCTGCAGACTGCGGGTTGTACCCAGCATTTCTAGAGTGTGGTGTTGTAAAGCTGGAGCATTATTGGATTTCTGAGCGACAGGGTCTCATTCTGGGTCTTGTTCTGTTGCTGGGCTGGAGTGCAGTGGTGTCATCACAGCTCACAGAAGCCTCAAACTCCTGGGCTCACGTGACTCTGGCCTCAGCCTCCCAAGTAGCTGGGACTATGGGTGTCCGCCAGGTCCAGCTAAATGTTTTCATTAGAGATGGAGTCTCACTATGTTGCCCAGGCTGGTTTCCAATTCGTGGGTTGAAGTGATCCTCCAGCTTCTGCCTCCCAGTAGCTTACAGGCTTGAGCCACTGCCCAGCTTAATGACTCTGTTTTCTGTGATTGAGAATCATGTCTGAAGGATCAGGGTATGGATAAATTCAGCCAGGTGTCTCACGAAATTCCGTCCCCAAGAGAACATCTTGAGGCTTTGGAGGAATAGAATCAGCATCCCTGGCAGGATGGTCCCAGGCTCAGCCTGCACTCCCTGGAGTTACCTTAGGCTCCTGTGGCAACCTTGAAAAATGACCACAAACTGGTGGCTCAAAACCTCTGGAGGCCAGAAGTCCAGGTGTGGGCAGGGCCGTGTTCCCCTGGGCTCTAGGCAGGACGCTCCTCAGCTGCATCTTCACTGCCGATGGCTCCAGGTGCCCCTTGGCTTATGGGTGCATCACCCCCGTCTCTGCCTCCACCTTCTCGCTGTGGTGTCCCCCAGTGTGCCTGTCCCTGCGCCCACATTTCCTCCTCTCATAAGGACGTCAGTCACTGGGTTATGTCCCACCTAGTGCCTTGTAACTTCATCTTAACTTTATTACATTTCAAGAACCTGTTTCCAAATAAGGTTACAGGTACCGAGAGTTAGGTAGGGACTTGGATGTCCACTTGGGAGGAACACAATTCATCCCCACTCCGGGGCTCCTGCCACTTCTCGGCAACCAGAGGGACTGGAGGATGCTCCTGGGTGGGAGGCGGGTGTCTGTGGTTTGCTTTCCTTTGAACACGAGCCTCCCCACATCCTACCTGCTCAGCTCGCATGTGGGTCAGCCCAGCTGGGCAAAGGGCGTGCGTCCTCGAGGAACAGGAATCTACACTGACAGGTGAAGTGGCTGAAGTTGACCTCCTGTGGTCCTGTCCTCACTGCTGTCAAAGCTCACCTGGTCCCCTGCGGTCTCACTGTCTGTCTGGGGCTCCGCCACCATAGCAGGTGAGTGTCGTGTGAGCATCCGAACAGAGCTGCCCCTTGCAGAAAGCAACAGAGGCAAAGACCAGAGAGCAGGTCGGGCTCTTGTTCCCTGACAGCTGCCACACGCAGGGTTATCCTCTCACTGTTCCAGAGGGCAGAAGTCTTGACCTCAGGGTGAGGGCAGGCTGGGTCCTCCTGGAGGCTCCAGGGAGCAGCTGTTTCTGCTGCAGCCTCGGCTCCTGCCCTTCCTCCGTCACTCTGACTCTGCCTCCGTCACTCTGGACTCTGATCCTGCCACTCGCTTTTCCAGGCCCGTGTGCTCACATTGGTCCACCCCGTAATCCGGTATACCTCCCCACTCCAAGATACTAATATAATCCCATCAGCAAAGTCTCTTTTGCCATATGAGGTCACATGTCCTCAGGTTTCAGGGTTTAGGATGGGGACACCTTTGGGGGCTCCAGTGCCCAGCTGACCACAACCCCTGCCCCCCGGGGGCTCAGTGGGTGTCTGTTGACGGGATGAGGAAGCAGCAGACCGTCACCCTCAGCACTGTGGGGGGTCAGCTGTCCCAATACTGCTCTGCCTAAGACATGGACTGAGGGCGGTGGGCAGATGCTAGGAGCCCAGTCTGAGCCTCTCCCCTGAGACTGGTGACCCAGAGGACCTTGGGTGGGGGGAATGTTCTTGGTTCCATCCTGCACACACCCCCATTCCCCCCACCCCCGCTGCTCACACTCCCAAGCCCTTTCCTTGCTGTAGACAGATAGGGCCTCTCTGTCCTGCTCCTGGGGACAGTTTTTATCACACACCTCTGGCTTGAAGGTGTGTGGTCAGGTCACACCCCTGACTCCAAGTGCTGAATCCAAGTGCTCCTTTGTCTGAACATTAGTCCGTTTACTCTGAGCCTGTGTGTGGAGGGGAATTTGGACATCGGGGTGCGGAGCTGCCGTTTTCCTTGATGACTGAGGTTTTTGTTAGCATTCCAGCTGAGTCTGGACATGCCTCTGTTTGGCAGTTGGCACGGGCTCCCTGCAAACTGATAATGTGCCGGGCATGCCCCTCCTGGCCCTGCGGCCTGGTTTGCTTCCCCTGACAGGTTGTCCCTCCTGAGTTTGGCAGGAGTGTGCCCACATCCAGGCTCCCCTCTGTCCCTGTCTCCAGGGCGTGGCCAGGCCAGCCCACCCGCTCCTCCCGCCAGCTCCTGCCCACCAGCAGGAGCTGAGCGCTTGGTAGGGACCATGCCCCGTGGCACCCTCCTGCCCAGGTGTGGGGCCCAGACCCATCCCCACCTGCACGTCCCCACCCAACCCCACCCTCTCAGGATGAGGCTGTTGCTGGGCTCTGTCACCTCCCCCTGGGATGCCTGGAGAAAAGCGGGCTGCAGAGGCCCAGCAGGCACAAGAGGAGCCCCCCTCCGCCCCACAGGACCTTGGAGTCTCTGTGTGGGTCCATGTCCCAGGCAGGTGTGAAGGCTGAGCACCACCAGGACCCACCACCAGGCTGTGCCCACCAGTGTCCTTCTGAAGAGGAGTCCATGTTGTCCCTGGCCCATTCCTTAAGTCAGAAGGACTGTGCCTTTGTTGGGGGTGGGGCTGGAAGTGCCTTACTGGAGAGCCAAGATGGGGTTCTGTGCTCCAGTCTGGTACTGGGGCTGCAGGGTGCTCACGGCTGGAGGTCAGCTGGGTTAAACCCTCCCACCCCCTTAGGTGCATTCCTGAAGCCCAGGTGTCAGGGCCTTATGATTGCCCCTCCCAATTTTGGCAACCAAGGCATCTGAGGTCCAGAGAGGGGGACCTGTCCATTCAGCACCTGGGTCCTCACACCATTGCGGGAAGCCTGGGAATGGAGACGGCATTTCATATTCAGTGGCTCCAGGTTCACTGAGACTCAGAGTGAGGTCCACTGAGACTCGAGAGGTTCAGGGGGCACTGTCCCCAGAAAAGCGTTTCTGCTGAATCTGGATGGTTCTCGTGGGGTGTCTGGGTCTGTGTGTTTGCCGTGACTGCTGTAGCACCTGATCACAAGTTGAGTCACTTAACACCACAGAGATTTTTTGTCACAGTTCTAGAGCCCCAAGTCTGAGGTCAAGGTGTCTGCAGATGTCGGGGTAACATGGGTGTCCAGGGAAGGGTCCTTGCTTGTCTTTTACGGCTCCTAGTGACTTGGCTGGTGCTGTCTCCCTCTAGGCTCTGCCCCCGTCTGCCCTCTTAGGAGAATGTACCTGATGGCAGGGCCACCCAGATGATAAGGCCATCCCACTCACATTTTGTCATGCAAGATAATATTCACTCTTTTACCAGACAAGGTAATATCCTGGGCTTCAGGAATTACATGTGGACATAATCCTTTGGGAGGGCATCTTGTATCCCACGGCAGGGTGGGCTTTTTTCTACTCTCCTCACCTGCAAGGTATCAAGGAGAAGGAGGCTGGGGAAAGCACCCACTTTCTGAAAGGGTGGGTCCCCAAGTGGGATTTCAGGCTAGGACTGGTGTGGCCACTGGCCCGAGTGCTGCAGGGACCTAGGGTTTTGCACTGCTAGGCATCAGGGGAGCTTAAAACTCTCACTGCCCTCAGTGTGTGTGTGTGTGCGCACACACATGTGAGAGAGTGTGTGTATCTCGTAGGGGTAAGTAGGAATAATTTTTGTTTCTGCTGGAATGTATTTTTTATTTATACTTTAAAAAATGGGTGTGTCTGTAGTTCTGGGAATTTGCTTCCAATACAATTTTAAAGTCATCCTGAGAAGATCCGCCCTGGACGACCACTCCCTCAAGCCACCACCTCTGTACTCCTGAGGTCAGGCTGCCCCCTCCTAGCTGGTGGGGCAGCTGTCAGGGCTGTCTTCAAGCTGAGGCCTTTCCTGGCAGTCTTGCCAGGTGGGGAGGGGCTGGGCCGCCTGTGGGTGTGACTCAGGGAAGGGACTCCAGGTGCAGAGTATGTCACCAGGAGGTGAGAAAATCAAACACAGCGTGAAACCTGAGGGGCCGGAGGTGTGGGAGCAGGGTGGGGCTGAGAGGAGAGAGCTGGGGGGTGGAGGGGGGGACCTCTGAGGCCCCCAGGCCCAGGAAGGTGGTGAGGAAAGGGACCCAAGAGCAATCCTATCAGCACCTGTGTGGAGCTTAGCTCGCCCCCACCCCCACCCCATGTGCTCCTTTCTCCTGACGCCTCTCGGTGCTGTGGATAGGCCTGGCGAGAGACAGCAGTCCCTGCCATGGGGCCATGGGGCGGGTTTGCCTCCTGGGAAAGCAAGGCCTGGGGCAGGAGCTTGCTCAGGAAACCCCTGTCCCAGCAGTGGTGCTGCCTGGGCTGTGCCTACAATCCTGCCTCTGGGTTGTCCTCCTACAGGGACACTCACAGGGGACACTGACTGGGGGAAGGTGGAGAAGCTGACTCCCTCTCTGACCATCCCTAAACGCTCTGTGTGGACTCTGAGGCAGAGGCAGGTGTAAGGCGTGCCCCTCCCTGCAGCTGTGTGGCCTCCCACTGGTCATTGCCCTCTCTGAGTCTTGGTCATTCGCTCATGTAACCAGGTGCCGAGACTTGCCCTGGAGGGAGAGCTATCTCCTCACACTGCTAAGTCCTGGACACCAGTGCTGCTCGAATGGTCTTTCCTGTATCTTTGTCCCCCAGATGTGTGCCTGGGGCTAGCCAGGGTCGGGGGACACTAGGCTTAGCTACTCAGGCTCTAGCCTGGTCATGTGACCCTGCCTTTTCTATCTGTCCACCTGTCTCTATGTCAGCCTGGCTTGTATGCCATGGGGATGGTGAAGATCCCTAGAAGGGGCCGAGGGACAGAGTCCTGACCCGTGTGGACTGCTGCACACAATCCCCACCCAGGCTTCGGCTGCTTAGAGCCTCTCTGCACAGCCCTGTGCCCTCCGGGCCTTGCTGCTGCAGCTGGTATGGGCAGGACCAGAGAGGGCTTTGCCGCTGCTGCTCTGTGGTGGGAGGCATCGACTGTGTGTGTGTGTTTCCACCTCAACACCAGCCCCACAAGGCTTCCTTCCATGTCTCCCATCTGCTTGGAGACGCTTAGCACATAATTTCAGTTTTCCTGAACATTGTGAAATTTTTATTCTAGATGTTTCCATTTGGACCCCCAAATGGCCCCCATTGGTCAGTTTGTTAGATGGGTGTTTGGGTGGATGGATGGAGGAGTAGATGGAAGGATGGGAGGGGGGCTGGGTAGGTGGGTGGGTGGATGGATGAGTGATGGAAGGATGGGAGGAGGGCTGGGTAGGAGGGTGGGTGGATGGAGGAGTGGTGGAAGGATGGGAGGGGGGGGAGGTCGGTAGAGGCTCGTGTATTGCAAGGGTGTGCACTCG